>MCJB01047339.1:32824-46481 GCA_002018475.1 Nicotiana obtusifolia
GGAGAGGGTCTAGGCCGTTGGATTATTTGATCAACGACCCTGATAAATGAGGGTGTTACTTTTTGAGAAAAATCAATTTTAGGAATATATGGGGACCGTTAGATCTGTGTGATCCAAGAGCTGAGATAATTCTGATAGTGGGTCAAGATTTGTCACACCTCTTTTTTCCCGCAACCGTATTATGAGGTTGAGTTACAAGAGTTTTTGCAATTGAAGTGACGCTTTGAAAAGGGATTATTTATTATCTAGAGTCGCCACTTGGAATTGAGTTTTGGTATTCCAAGTCACCTTTTATTTGAATCCCTCATCAAATGGAAGGTTTGACTCCTAATTTATGGTCTACAAAAATAGAAGACTAGGTAAGGAATTCTGTTGACCGGGGGGAAGGTGTAAGGCACCCCTCGAGTCCCGTGGTTCTACCACGGTCGCTTCTATTGACTAATATCCGGCTTAAATCAATTCTTGACTATTCTTGTATTTTATTGATTATGATTTGCCTATTAACAATTAATTAGTTATTAAATTTTATTAATTGTTTTGACCTAGATGCGGTATGCACACAAGGTACTTCTTTGAAATTGAATGTTAAACCAAGGTACAGAATGTACACATGGTCAAAACATAGTTATTTTAAATTTAAAGGTATCAAGGGGGAATGCGCACATGACCCTTTTATTACTTAAGCATATCAATCTTAGATTTGGGTATGAACACATGGGCTAATATTTAAAGTTCATCTAAAAATTTTCTAGCGTTTTAGAGTATTTCAATTATTTTGCCTCTTTTAGATTCGAGATATATATTTGTATATTATTATTATTATTATTATTATTATTATTATTATTATTATTATTATTATTTTCTTTTACTTATTGGAACGAATCTTGAATTAGTTTCTGACTTATTTCGCTCCCTCCCAATTATTTTTCTTAACAATCAATCAGCCTTGACTTTCATATAGGCTCAGTTTATTAATAACATTCCCATAATATAGTTTCGATATTAATATAAGAGGCATACTTAAACTAATCAAAATAATTTACAAAAGTAACAATAATTATTATTTAATGCAAATTATGAGTTAAGGCTTTTACAGGAGCCACTGACAGTTCCATTAAGTTAATTTCAAAAATAATTTACAATATGAGGGCATGAATTACATGGTACCATATCAAGTAATACAGTATCTTCATGGATTCGAGAGTGATATTGAATGGAAAACTTGATGTGTACTGCTCATAGATTAATTAAATAATTTATTATATCATAACCATAGATTAATACTAATTATTTAGTTATTATAATCTAAAGTCAATAATCAATGAAGTTATATAGTGCGACTACAAAATCTCCATTTTCAATAATTAACTTTAATTAAAGACATGCATCCCAGGAACAAATTCTTAATAGAACTAAACTTCTCCACAAATTATTAAACATAGAAAGTAATTAAAACAAGAGAAGAATAAGAACCTTTGTGGTGAGGATTTTTAATATATTGAGAAAACTCCAAAGAACAATGCTAGTTTGATTTTTTTATCGTCATCTTTTTTTTTTTTTTTTGAAAGCAAAAGCCAATTAACAAGACCATATAATCAAATATTAAAAGAAAAAAAGTAACTACTTATACTAATATCATATATCTCTAAAAGAAATTACTAAAAAAAAAAGTACTACATACTAAGGCCTAGAATACTAAAAAATGCGTACTTATTTTTTTATAAGATAAAACAAAATAACTAAGAACACTAATTAACTATATATTAAAAAGATATACGAAAATTAGATATAAACTATAATTTTAATGACACTTAAAAAATACCATAACTTACATATTAAAAATTCTAATTAAAAGAAACCAAATATTTGTTGTAAATTTTCTTTCTTCTCTTAACAAATAGAAATAAAATTTGCATTCTAAAAGCTGTGAATATTTTTTTTGTTTTTATAAGCTCTTCTAAAAATGAGATAACGGTTTGAAATATAAAAATTAGACATAAAATACATATTTACACTAAAATAATATAGAATCTAGGTGTGGTAAAAAATTAGTTGTTCATAGCATGCCCCTCTTTGCTTGGAAACATGAAGAGTTTTCAGGCAAAGATAATGAATAAGGTGACTAATTTTTTACCTCACTATTTTTTAAAAAGGAAAATAAGATAAAAGAAGCAGATGCGACCGAGCCTTGGTTTTAGGCAGCCTACATACCCTGGGTTATAAGGGAATCAGGTCACGTGTAGTTCAAGTAGAAAATGACTGATAGAGTATGCTTAGATGGAGAGTCGAGCGAAGTTCCGTCGAGGTTCCGATCCGCTGTTCCTACTATTACATAAAAATGAAAGAAAATTACATACTCTTGAAATCTAAGAGTTAAAAAATTTCTATCTAAATGCCATCTGGAGTCTTTTCTTGATTCTTGAGTTTCTTCCCCCATTGGCTTTAGACTGAACTTAATGCTCTCGATGTAACAAACTATGAAATATTCTTACATGCTTGTTTCTTGATCAGATGATGAGAAGATGGGTATTGAGCCCTACGTCAAAGCTGGTTGCAGATGGTATTGCGATCAAAAGTTTCACTTTCTCTAGCAAGAGCTGGAATCTTTATTCTTGCACACGAACAAAAATTTTCTGCCTCATTTTGCACTAGGAAATTTTTGTGAGTTTTTGAAAACACAATAAACTATCTTTGCTGTTGCAGAATAAAGAATTGAAAAATATTTTTCTTTAAAAAAAAAAAAAGCAGGGGATGTCGTACCTTATGCCAAGAAGAAGGAAGGCAACCAGGAGATGTAGTACCCTGTGTTGACAATAAGATGAGGTTCATGACACTCGGGGGAATGTCTATGTTGGCAGAAAGTAATGCAGTCAGGGGATGTAGTACCCCGTGTTGGCTATAAAATGAGGCTCGCAACACTCCGGTATGCTACTAGGGAATGTAGTACCCTATGTTAGCAATTAAATGAGGCATGTGGCTCTCTGAGATGCTACTAGGGAATGTTGTACCCTATGTCGGCAATAAAATAAGGCTCGTGGCACTTTGTGATGCTAATAGGGAATGTTGTACCCTTTGTTGGCAATAACATGAGGCTCGAGGCACTCTGAGATGTTAATAGGGAATGTCGTACCTTATGTTGGTAATAAAATGAAGCTCGTGATGCTCTGAGATGCTACTAGGAATGTCCTACCCTATGTTGGCAATAAAATGAGGCTCGTGGCACTCTGAGATGCTACTAGGAAATGACGTACCTTATGTTAGAAATAAAAGGAGGCTCGTGCGCTCTGAGATGCTATTAGGGAATGTCGTACCCTATGTTAGCAGAAAGTAATGCAGCTAGGGGATGTTGTACCCTGTGTTGGCAATATAATGAGGTTCGTGGCACTCTAAGATGCTACTAGGGAATGTCATACCTAATGTTGGCAGAACAAATGAGGCTCGTGGCGACCTCAGATGCTACTAGGGAATGTCGTACCCTATGTTGGCAGAAAGTAATGCAGCCAGGGAATATAGTACCCTGTGTAGGCGATAAGATGAGGCTCGTGGCACTTTGGGATGCTACTAGGGAATGTCGTACCCTATGTTGGTAATAAGATGAGGCTCGAGGCACTCTGAGATGCTACTAAGGAATGCCATACCCTATGTTAGCAACAAGAAGTGCAACCAGGGGATGTAGTATCCTATATTGGCAATAAGGTGAGTCTCTTTGCTCTCTAAGATTCTACTAGGGAATGTCGTACCCTATGTAGGCATAAAGTAATGCAGCCAGGGGATGTAGTACCATGTAATGAAGATAGGGTATTGATTCCCTATAATGAAACTAAAAATAGCATGTTTACATGTATATTGGAAGAAAATCAAGGATTTGAGAACTTCGCTTGGTGGTGTTCGTCTTTTCATGAATTATTTCTTCAAATTGTTATGTCCCTATTCTGAACAAAAAAAGATTTGTTAGTTTTAAAATGGAGGTCGGTTTGTGGCTTTCGTTATTTTGATCTCTTGATCTCTGCTCATCTTCTTTCATGATTTCAACTGCAACTTATTATTTCCTGAATATCAACTGCATTTCTGACTTGGAAAAACCTTTGGCTTTTCCAAATTTTTCCATGACGGTTGGTTGCATGGGACTTAACCTTTCTTAACTTTTTTTTTTCCTTTGTGGGTGTTTCAATTTTGACTTCTTTCAAAGTTTTCCATTTCAATCCATCGGCCAATCATGGCTAGTCGAGGTCGACTTGATGCCCTTGCCGAGGCTGGGCGCCTTTTGAATATATCAGCTCGCTTCAAATGAGAACCCTAAAAATCGGTCTTGCCATCTTTTCTTTGCCTTATGTTTGGAACAAGGTTAGACCGAAAGGGATTAAAAGAAAAAAGAAAAGAAAAAGTGGAATAGAGAATGAGTTTAAAACTAGAGGTGTCCCTTTCGGTGAACAGAAAGACAGACTTATCTGGGAGTACATGCGGACTTCAATGAACATGACATGCCTTCTAGACTAGATACCTGATCTGTGTAAACTGTACGACTCTTAGAAACTCATCACAAGTTTTGAATTGAAATCGAGTAACCTTGCTCAAGACTTTGTTGATGCCATGGCTTCATGGATCCTCTTTTCAATCAACAGTGCCCTTTGCGGGTTTTCACTAACTGACCTCTCTCATTTCTCTTCTCGTCGTTTCCTTATAGTGCACTTTGCGGTTTTTGGCTGAAAGACTCTCATTTTTCTTATCTCTACACATCATTTCCCTACAGTGCCCATGATAGTTTTCACTAATAGGACTCTCTTATTTTATTTCCCTCATTTCGTTGCATCCAATCCAAGTAATCGTATCCTCCAATTCTTGTACATTCTCGCTAATTGATCGGACGGACTAGAAATGATTTGGGTAAAGAAAAATTGGATTGAATTACAACTTTGGAACCTTTCGGGCGAAATCATCGCCGAACCATTATAACATCTGCCCAGTTTTCACTTCTGGGAGAATATGGATTTTTGTATTGGTGTGACCGAACCCTATAGTGAGGCTGCCTATGTATCCCTTAGGTTGGACGTAGTTCAATTAACTTGAACTTGTTTTGATTTTTGCTTTGTTTTTCTTTTCTTTCTTTTTTTTTCTTTTTTTTTGTTATTTTTTTCTTTTTCTTTTTGTTTGTCACTTTTTTTTCTTTCTTTGTGATATTTTTAATAATAACTTCCAGGCTCCAAAGATAATAATCAAAGAGAGGGAACTACCTCAAAGGGTTTGCAAAAGGGTTAATGGTGTTTGGGTAGCGAGAAAGAAAGCCTTCGTCATCCCATCAGAGAATGTTAACACCAAGTAATGAGTTAAACATAGTACCTTTTGAATGCATCTACATGAACAGTTATATCGGGGACAGTTAAGAGATGTCTCTTTCGGAGAACAGAAAGACGGACTTATCTAGGAGTACATGCGAACTTCAATGAACATGACATGCCTTTTGGACTAGATACCTGCTCTGTGTAAACCGTACGACTCTCAGAAACTCATCACAACTTTTGACTTGAAACTGAGAAACCTTGCTTAGGACTGTGTTGATGCCATGGCTTCGTGGATCCTCTTTTTGATCAACAGTGCCCTTTGCGGGTTTTCATTAACTGACCTCTCTTATTTCTCTTTTCGCCGTTGCCTTATAGTGCCCTTTTGCGGGTTTTTGCTAACAAGACTCTTTCATTTTTATTTTCTCTACTTACCATCGCCCTATAGTGCCCCTGAGGATTTTCACTAATAGAGCTCTCTCATTTTGTTGCATCCGATCCAAGTAATCGTATCCTCCAATTCTTGAACATTCTCGCTAATTGATAAGAAGGACTTGAAAGGATTTAGGTAAAAAGAATTTGGATTGAGTTACAACTTTGGAACCTTTCGGGCGAAATCATTGTCGAACTATTAGAACATCTGCCCCACTTTTCACTTTTCGGAGAATGTGGATTTTTGTTTTGGTGTGATCGAACCCTAGGGTGAGGCTGCCTACGTATCCTTTCGGAATCAGGTCGGATGTAGTTCAATTAACTTGAACTTGTTTTGATTTTTGCTTTGTTCTTCTTTTCTTTCTTTTTTTCTTCTTTATTTTTTGTTCCTTTTTTCTTTTTCTTTTTGTTTGTCACTTTTTTTTCTTTCTTTGTCGGGTTTTTAATAATAACTTCTAGGCTGCAAAGAGGGTAATCAAAGAGAGGGAACCTGCTCAAAGGGTTTGCAAAAGGGTTAATGGTGTTTGGGTAGTGAAAAAGAAAGCCTTCGTCATCCCAATCATAGAATGTTAACACCGAGAAATAAGTTTAACATATTACCTTTTGATTGCATCTGCATGGACAGTTATATCAGGGACAGTTAAGAGGTGTCCCTTTCAGATAATAGAAAGACGGACTTACTGGGAGTACATGCGGACTTCAATGAACATGACATGCCTTTTGGACTAGATACCTGATCTGTGTAAACCGTACGACTCTCAGAAACTCATCACAACTTTTGACTTGAAACCGAGAAACCTTGCTCATAACTGTGTTGATGCTATGGCTTCGTGGATCCTCTTTTCGATCAACAGTTCCCTTTGCGGGTTTTTACTAATTGACCTCTCTCATTTCTCTTCTCGTCATTGCCTTATTGTGCCTTTGCAAGTTTTCGCTAACAAGACCCTCTCATATTTATTTTCTCTACTCACCATCGCCCTACAATGCCCCTGAGGGTTTTCATTAATATGACTCTCTCATTTTATTTCTCTCATTTTGTTGCATCCAATCCAAGTAATCGTATTCTCTAATTCTTGAACATTCTCGCCAATTGATCGAAAGGACTTGAAAGGATTTGTGTAAAAAGAATTTGGATTGAGTTACAACTTTGGAACCTTTCGGGCGAAATCATCGCCGAACCATTGTAACATCTGCCCTAGTTTTCACTTTGGGAGAATGTGGATTTTTGTTTTGGTGTGATCGAACCCTAGAGCGAGGCTGTCTACGTATCCTTTCGGAATCAGGTCAGAAGTAGTTCAATTAACTTGAACTTGTTTTTATTTTTGCTTTGTTTTTCTTTTCTTTCTTTTTTTTTCTTTTTTTTTTGTTTCTTCTTTTTTTCTTTTTCTTTTTCTTTTTTTTTCACTTTTTTTTCTTTCTTTGTCGTTTTTTTTAAATAATAATTCAAGGCTCCAATGAGGGTAATCAAAGAGAGGGAACCGGCTCAAGGGTTTGCATAAGGGTTAATGGTGTTTGGGTAGTGAGAAAGAAAGCCTTCGTCATCCTAATAAGAGAATGTTAACACCAAGTAATGAGTTAAACATAGTACCTTTTGACTGCATATGAATGGACAGTTATATCGGGGACATTTCATTTGATGTCTCCCAAATACAACGCTCCCTTCTAGCAACACTCTTGTTACAATGCACAGACCATTATAATTTTGAGAAAACATTCCTTTAGCTTCTTCGTGATGCAGGAGGATGCGTTTCAGAACGAGTTGCCCCACTTCAACCTTCCTGGGTTGCACTTTCTTGTTGTTGGCACAATCCATTCTTTGTTGGTACAACTGCCTTTGGAAAACTGCATCCAATTACTTTTCTCGTTTTGGCCCATTCGTCATCCTTGATCTCGGCTTCAACAATGATACCAAGAGAGGGAATCTCAACTTCATACCAATTCTTTATTTATTTTTTTACAAGCCTTATCTTTAACACATTCTACTTTTGATTCATTATTTCGAAGTCTGACAGCATTTTAGAATCTGGGCATGAAGTCCGCAAGCATGTCATATTATTAAAATCTGCATTAACAGGACTGAAAAAAGAATAAGAAGTTGACAAGATTAAGAAAAGAGACATTCATGGACAATGAAATATTGATTTCATTTATTGAATTTTAAAATACAGAAGGGTTTATATCAGGAGGTAAAGACAATAAAGTAAACACCCGGATTACACCCTGAAATAATCTGGATGTAGAAAGGATAGCAAGACCCACTACCAAGACTCCCATCTGACAGGAAACTTTTCAGGTTTGGCGACTGTTTTAAGGTTTCTCTTTTGTTGTAGCGATGGCTGCTATGGCTTTCAGCGCCTAATTAAATTCCCATCATCACCGATCATTCCAATGACTGGCCCATTGTTGTGAGTAAGCTAAGGACTGTTCATCATATTAGTGGCCTCTTCCTCCCTAACTATTTCCTTGACCTCAATGAGGTCCTCCACTACTCTTTGAGCATCCGACAGTCCTCAGTATCGTGTCCCACTGCTCCAGAGTGGTATTCACATTTGGAATCAAGTTGGTGCGACGGGGACTCGGGGTTCAGCCGGTTAAGGGCCATTGGCTACAGCAGACCTAGCATAATTAGCTTTTGGAACAAACTTGAATATGTCACGACTAAAAATCCCAACCTATAATGATGACGCCTATTGTGGTACTAGGTAAGCCGACATTTTGAAATGATTCCAACTATCAGGGTGTCACAGAGTACATGAGCATCTATACATCACAAGTCTGGAAAAAATACCGCCTATGATTGTCTGAAACTAAATACAATAAGCGGAAACATAGGGAAAGAGAGACAAGGTCTGCGAAAACGCCAAACAACTACCTCAAAATCTCCGAAGGGTTAAATACTCAGTGAATCAACATTCATCGTGTCCGGAAACACCTGGATCTGCACACAAAGTGCAGGGTATAGCATGAGTGCAACCAACTCAGTAAGTAACAAGACTAAATAAATCACTGAAAGTAGTTTTACAATTATTGTGCGATTTCAGTAATTTCAACATAGGAAAGTAGGCATGCTTTCAAGTTTGATAAATTAGGTCAAGCAGTTACTCCATGACAAGTCTAAGTGCAACAGAGTGTAATATCTTTCAAAAATTTCAAGACAGTGATACATGGCAGCTAAGTGCAACAATACCGAAATCAAATGCATCCTCCCAGGGCCCTCCCATTCACTCAGCACTCGGCTCTCGCACTCAGTAGGCACCTGCGCTCACTGCGGTATGTACAGACTCCGGAGGGGCTCGTTCAGCCCAAGCGCTATAATCTGCATGGAGAACTCACGTGCTACACGGATGACTCACGTGCTGCACGGACGACTCACGTGCTATAGTATAATATCTAGATCCGCATGGACAACTCACGTGCTGCACGGACAACTCACGTGCTATAGTATAATAACTGGATACAACTCACGTGCTGCATGGACAACTCACGTGCTAAAGTATCGATATCTCACAATTAGGCCCTAGGCCTTACTCAGTCTTCAATCTCTCCAGTCTCTCGGGCTCTCAGTAATCATGAAAATCAGCCCAAACTGAAATGATATAATGTATCAATAGGGAATAATAGAGACTGAGATATGATATGCAAGTAAATTTGAGACTGAGTACAACACAGCAATTTAGCAGATAGATTAACATGTACACGACCTCTGAGGGTCCCTTTAATACCAACTCATGGCCTATGCATGATTTCTAACAGGATTTGCAGCTCAATTTCTATATCACACGAAGAATTTACAGATATCAATAGATTAGTCATCTATACAATTCCATGCAATGGACCAAGTCCCAATTCTTACGGTGCATGCCCCCACGCCCGTCACCTAGCATGTGTGTCACCTTAAAACCAATCACATGACACATAATCCGTGGTTTCATACCCTTAGAACCAAATTTAGAACTATTACTTACCACAATCCGAGCAAATCTCTACTCCAAGACACCCTTGCCTCGTGAAACGGCCTCCAAATACCTCGAATCTAGCCATAAACAATTTGATATAATCAATACGGGCTAAAAGACTCAACCCCATAAGAAAATGCTAAGCTGTTAAGGAAAAGTCAAAAAATGACTCAAAAGTTGGTCCTCGGGCCCACATCTCGAAATTCGATAGAAGTCACAAAACCTGAAAGCCCATTCAACGACGAGTCCAACCATACCAAATTTATCAAAATCTGACGCCAAATCGTCACCCAAACCCCCAAATCAAACTCTCCAAATCCCTAGCCTCAACCCCCAATTACACCTTAAATACACACCAACTAGGTGGGAAAGTCAATAGGGAAACAAGATTATTTATCAAAAACGAGCACAAGGGACTTACCTCAAGTATCCCCTCGAAAATCCTCTACAAATCGCCAAACCCGAGCTCAAAATGTTAAAATGATGTCAAAATCGCAAATCCTTGTATTTATATGTTCTGCCCAGTCCTTCCGCTTCTGTGGTTGCTTACCCGCTTCTGCTCTTTCGCAGGAGCGACCCTTTCCCCACTTCTGCAGTTCCCTCTGCACCTACAGCCTAATCTTCCGCTTCTGCAGACTCGCTCTACGAGCACTAATGCTACTTTTGCGGACCCAACTCCCAGCCTCTTTTTTCGCTTCTGCTCTCCTTCACCGCATCTGCGGTCACGCAGGTGTGGAAAATCCTTCGCACCTGCGACCACCTGCTCACATCCTTCCAAACGTCACACCTGCGCAAGCCAGCCCGCACCTGCGAGCTCGCACCTACGATCTAAGCTCCGCAGGTGCGGTTACACCAGCAGAGGTCCAACTTCAGCAATCACTCAACTTTAATTTTTGATCCATTAACCATCCGGAATCAACCCGAGGCCCCGGGACCTCAACCAAACATACCAATAAGTCCTAAAACCTCGTACAAACTTAGTCGAGCCCTCAAATCACATCAACCAACATCAAAAAGACAAAATGCACACCAATTTCAAGCCAATTGAAACTAAGGAATTCCAACTTCTACGAACGATGTCGAAACCTATCATATCACGTCCGAATGACCTAAATTTTGGACATAAGACATTACGGACCTACTCCAACATCCAGAATTCAAATTCGATCACGATATCAAAAGTCTACTCCTGGTCAAACTTTCCAAAAATCCAACTTTTGCCATTTCAAGCCTAATTAAACTATGGGCCTCCAATTCAAAATCCGGACACGCTCCTAAGTCCAACATCACCCAACGGAGCTAACGGAACCATCAAACTATATTCCGGAGTCATTTACTCATAGGTCAACGTTCAGTCAGTTTTATGAACTTAAGCTTCCATCATTAAGACTAAGTGTCTCATTTAATTTTGAAATCCCTCCGGACTTGAATCGACTAACCCCGCAATTCACATGACAACAATAAAGTACAAAATGAGCAGTAAATGAGGGAACGAGGCTACAACTCTCAAAACGATCAGCCGGGTCGTTACATCTTCCCCTCTTAAATAAACATTCGTCCTCAAACGGGTCTAGAAACGTACCCGGAGTCTCAAATATGTGTGGGGTATCTGCTATGCATATCTCGCTCGTTCTCCCAAGTAGCCTCCTCAACTGGTTGACCTCTCCGCTGTATCTTTACTGAAGTTATGTCCTTTGACCTCAACTTTTGAACCTGCTGATCCAAACTGGCCACCGGCTCTACATCATAAGTCAAATCACCATCAAACAGAATCGTGCTAAAATCCAAAACATGAGACGGGTCGCTAACATACTTCCGGAGCATAGAAACATGAAATACTAGATGCACACTCGACAAACTAGGTGGCAAGGCAATCTTGTATGCCACCTCTCCAATCCTTTAAAGTACCTCAAACGGCCCAATATACGGAGAGCTCAACTTGCCGTTCTTCCCAATCCTCATCACACCCTTCACGGGTGAAAACTTGAGCAGAACCCTCTCCCCAACTATGTAAGCAACATTACTGACCTTCCTGTCGGCATAACCCTATTGTCTAGACTGCGCCACGTGAAGCTGCTCCTGAATCAATTTCACCTTGTCCAAAGTATCCTAAACCAGGTCAGTACCCAATAACCTAGCCTCACCCGGCTCAAACCAACCCACCGGAGATCTACAACGTCTACTATACAAAGCCTCATACGGAGCCATCTGAATACTCAACTGGTAGCTGTTGCTGTAGGTAAACTCCATGAGTGCAGAAACTGATCCCAAGAACCCTCAAAATCGATGACACAAGCGCATAGCGTCTCCTCCAATATCTGAATAGTGTGCTCGGACTATCCGTTCGTCTGAGGTGAAACGCTGTGCTCAACTCAACCTGGGTACCCAACTCTCGCTGCCCAGCCCTCCAAAACTGCAATATAAACTACGTGCCCCAATCTGAAATGATAGGCACTCGCACGCCATGGAGCCGGACAATCTCTCGGATGTAAATCTCAGCCAACCGCTCCGAAGAATAAGTAGTCCCAACTGGAATAAAGTGCGCAGACTTGGTCAGCCGATCCATAATCACCCAAATAGCATCGAACTTCCTCGAAGTCCATGGGATCCCAACAACAAAATCCATGGTGATCCGCTCCCATTTCCACTCTTGAATCTCTAACCTCTGAAGCAATTCGCCCGACCTTTGATGCTCATACTTCACCTGCTAGCACCGAGCTACAAACCCCACTATATCCTTCTTCATTCTTCTCCACCAATAATGCTGCCTCAAGTTCTAATACATCTTCGCGGCACCCGGATAGAAGGAATACCGCGAATTTTGGGCCTCCTTAAGAATCAACTCACGTAGCTCATCCACATTATGCACACAAATCCGACCATATATCCTCAATACCCCATCTTCTCCAATAGTAACATCTCTCGCATCGCCGTTTTGAACTATGTCCATAAGGACAAGCAAATGGGATCATCATACTGGCGCTCTCTGATGCGATCATATAAGGAAGACCGAGGTACCACACAAGCTAGAACCCGGTTGAGCTCCGAAATATCTAATCTCACAAAATGGTTGGCCAAGGCCTGAACATCAACTGCAAGAGGTCTCTCACCAACAGGAATGAAAGCAAGGCTACCCATACTTACCGCCTTTCTACTCAAGGCATCGGCCACCACATTGGCCTTCCCGGGATGATACAGCATAGTGATATCATAGTCCTTTAGTAGCTCCAACCATCTATGCTGCCTCAAATTTAGATCCTTCTGTTTGAACAAATATTGGATAATCCGATGATCTTTAAAAACCTCACAAGACACACCTTAGAGATAATGCCTCCAAATCTTTAATGCATGAACAATGGCAGCTAACTCTAAATCATGGATAGGGTAGTTCTTCTTATGGGGCTTCAACTGGCGCAAAGCATACACAATCACTCTACCATCCTGCATCAAGATGCATCCTACCAATCTGAGAAGTATCACAATAGACTGTATAAGGACTAGAAGCTGAAGGTAGAACTAGAACTGGAGTTGTGGTAAGGCAGTCAAGCTTCTGAAAGCTCTCCTCACACTCATCCAACCACCTGAAAATAGCACCCTTTTGGGTCAATTTGGTCAAAGGTGATGCAATAGATGAGAAACCTTCCATGAAGCGACAATAATAACCGGCTAAGCCGAGAAAGCTCCGAATCTGCATAGTTGAGGACGGTCCGGGCCAACTCTAAACCGCCTCTATCTTCTTCGGATCCACCTAAATCCCCTCACTGGTCACCACATGCCCCAAGAACACCACTGAACTAAGCCAAAACTCACATTTGGATAACTTAGCATAAGCTTCTCCTCCTTCAACCGCTGTAACACATTCCTCAAATGCTGGGCATGCTCCTCCTGGCTACGAGAGCACACCAGGATATCATCAATGAACACTATGACAAACGAGTCGAGATAAAGTTGGAATATATTGTTCATCAGATGCATGAATGCTACTGGGGGGGG
>MCJB01047339.1:46501-101499 GCA_002018475.1 Nicotiana obtusifolia
GGGGGGGGGGGGACATCACGAGGAACGCATAATGACCATAAGGGGTCCTGAATGCTGTCTTTATAATATCCGAGTCCTGAATCTTCAACTGGTGATACCCAGACCTCAAGTCAATCTTAGAGAACACCCTCGCTCCCTGAAGCTGGTCAAACAAATCATCAATACGCGGCAAAGGATACTTGTTCTTGATTGTGACTTTGTTCAGCTGCCTATAATCAATCCACATTCCCATAGAACCATCCTTCATCTTCACAAACAGAACCGATGCACCCCAAGGTGACACACTAGGCCTAATAAACCCATTATCAAGGAGTTCCTGAAGCTGCTCCTTTAATTCCTTCAACTCAACTGGTGCCATACGATACAGTGGAATAGAACTGCGTTGAGTGCCCAACACCAAGTTAATACCAAAATAAATATCCTTGTCGGGCGGCATGCCCAGTAGGTCTGAAGGAAACACATCCGAAAAATCTCGCACCACCAGAACAGAATCAATAGAAGGAGTATCAGCACTAACATCCCTCACAAAGGCAAAATAAGATAAACAACCCTTCCCAACCATCCGATGGGCCTTAAAATATTAAATCACTCTACAGGGAACATAATATAGAGAACCTCTCCACTCAATCCTTGGCAAACCCGGCATCGCCAACGTTACGGTCTTAGCGTGACAATCCAGAACAACATGAAATGGAGACAACCTATCCATACCCAAGATCACGTCGAAGTCTACCATACAAAGCAAAAAAAGTTTAACTCTAGTCTCCAATCCCCCAATAGACAATACACACGACCGATATACACGGTCCACAACAATAGTATCGCCCACTAGAGTAGATACATGAACAGATGAAACTAAGGACTCACGAGGCATATCCAGGTGATGAGAAAAATATGATGATACGTACGAATAAGTGGAACTAGTGTCAAATAATACAGAAGCATCCCTGTGGCATACTGAGACAATACTTGTGATCACTACATCAGAGGCAACAATATCTGGTCTGGCAGGAATAGCATCGAATCGGTGGCCTCCACCTAATCGGCCTCCCCCTCTAGGGCGACCTCTAGCCGCCTGGGCCCCACCCCGAGCTAGCTGAGTGGGTGGTGTAACTGTTAGTGCTGGTGCCACCGGCTGAGCAAACTACTGTGGAGCCCCACTCAACAACATAGGACAATCTCTCTTGATATGACCAAAGTCTCGGCACTTGAAACAACCCCTTCTCTAACGGAACTGCTGCTCTGAGGAGCTACCCATAGATACCTAAGCGGACGAGGCATGGTGAGAACTCTATGCTGGTAGTGCACTGAATGAATACTGGCCTGAGTGAGCACTGTAAGTATCGTGGCTAGCTGATGCACTGCGATGAGCTGGACGAGCCGTCTAAGCAGTCCGATAAGGATGACCTCTGCTATGGTAGGACTACCCTCAGAAGGTACACCACCGAAACCACCCGAACCTCGAGGCCTCTTGGCCTCCCTCTCACCACGCTCCTGGCTACTGACCATCTCTATCTGTCGAGCAATGTCAACCACGTCGTCAAAAGTAGCACCAAACACCCTCTCTCGAGTCATAAGCAATTGCAGCTGATATGTGAGACCATCAATGAACCTCCTAATCCTTTCCCTATCAGCGAGAACCAACCAAACTATATGACGAGCCAAGTAGAAAACCTCATCTCATATTGTGTCACAAACGTGCCCACTTGACGCAACTGCTCAAACTGTCTGCGTAGCTCCTCCCTGCGAGACTGCGACACGAACTTCTCCAAGAAGAGAATAGAGAACTCCTGCCACGAAGGGGGTGATGCAACTACCGGCCTGCGCCTCTCATAAGCCTTCCACCATCTGAAGACAGCCCCAATGAATTGAAAAGTAGTGAACGAGACCCTACTAGTCTCCAGAATACCAGCCGTGCGAAGCATCTGCTGGCACTTATCCAAGAAACCCTAGGCATCCTCAGAGTCAGCACCACTAAATGATGGAGGCTGAAGCCTCCCATTTCTCTCAAGTCTCCTCTACTCATCGTCAGCCATAACGAGGACCACCGGGGCCTGAGCAGCTGCAACCGGCTGGGTTGGTAGCACCCCCAGTGTCTAAAGTCCCTGCATCACCTACTCTAGAGTATGGGCAGCAGGGGTATGAGAACCTTTTCTCGGCCTGAGAAGTGGGTGGTGCGGCCTGAGCCGAAACTACCTAAGCAAGGCCAGTGCAAACCGTCAATATCTGGGAAAAAGCCTTCGGAAGGCCTGGAGTCACAATGGGCACAGCTGGTGCCTGAGCTGTCCCCACTGGCTCAGCCATATCTAGAACCTGGTCCTGAGCTGTAGCAATTGGTGGATATGCTCTAGCTGCTGTACGAGCTGCACCTCTGCCCCTATCGCGACCTCAGGCCTCTCGTGGCCCTAGCTGGATGTACTGGTGGCTGTCCATCCTGTTCGATAGCACGTGTCCTCACCATATGTGAGAGGATGGAACAACAGAAATTTAGTGACCAGAATAAACAAATCTGCATGACAAAAATACAAGAATGTGAAGTTTCCTAAGGGTTCGGCAGCCTCTCGAAGATAAGTACATACGTCTCCGTACCGATCCGCAAGACTCTACTAAACCTGCTCATGACTCGTGAGACCTATGTAACCTAGGCTTTGATACCAACTTGTCACGATCTAAAATCCTAACCTGCCGTGTGGCACCTATCATGGTACTAGGCAAGGCGACATTTATAAATGATTCCAACACTTTAACAGAAATGAAATGAAGCAGTATAAATAATGAAAGTTCTCATAAAACATGGATAGAAAACCCAAAACACAACGCGGAAGTTCCCAATTATCGGGGTGTCACAGAGTACATGAGCATCTACACATCACAAGTCTGGAAAACTAAATACTGTCTATGATAGTCTGAAACTAAATACAATAAAGGGAAAGATAGGGAAGGAGAGACAAGGTCTGCGAAAATGCCAAGCAGCTACCTCAAAATCTCCAAAGGGTCAACTGCGTAGTGAATCAACACCCACCGTGTCCAGAAACACCTGGATCTGCACACGAAGTGTAGGATGTGGCATGAGTACAACCAACTCAGTAAGTAACAAGACTAATTAAAGAACTGAAAATAGTGACGAGCTTTACAATTATAGTGCGATTTCAGTAATTTCAACATAGGAAAGTAGGCATGCTTTCAAGTTCAATAAATTAGGTCAAACAATTATTCCATGACAAGTTTAAGTGCAACAGAGTGTAATATCTTTTAGAAATTTCAAGACAGTGATACATGGCAGCTAAGTGCAACAATAACGAAATCAAATGAATCCTCCCAGGGCCACAGTCACTCAGCCCTCCCATTCACTCAGCACTCGACACTCAACACTTGCACTCAGTAGGCCTCTGCACTCACTAAGGAGTGTGTACAGACTCCGGAGGGGCTCTTTCAACCCGAGCTCTATAATCCGCACGGACAACTGATGTGCTATCGTATGGTATCAAGATCCGCACGGACAACTCACGTGCTATAGTGTCATATCAGGATCCTCACGGACAACTCACGTGCTAAAGTATCGATATCTCACTCAGTCATCAATCTCTCCAGCTCTCAGTAATCATGAAAACCAGCCCAAACAGAAATGATGTAATGTATCAATAAGGAATAATAGATACTAAGATATGATATGCAAGTAAAATTTAAACTGAGTACAACACAGCAATTTAGCATATAGATTAACATGTACACGACCTTTGAGGGTCCCTTCAGTACCAACACATGGCCTAAGCATGATTTCTAACAGGATTTGCAGCTCGATTTCTATATCACATGAAGAATTTACAGATATCAATAGATTAGTCATCTATACAGTTCCATGGAATGGACCAAGTCCCAATTCCCACGGTGCACGCCAATACGCCCGTCACCTAGCATGTGTGTCACCTCAAAACCAATCGCATGACACATAATCTGGGGTTTCATACCCTAGAACCAAATTTAGAACTGTTAATTACCTCAATCCGAGCAAATCTCTACTCCAACACACCCTTGCCTTGGGAAACGGCCTCCGAATGCCTCGAATCTAGCCATAAACAATTCGATATAATCAACGGGCTAAAAGACTCAACCCCATAAGAAATTGCTAAGCTATTTAGCAAAATTAAAAATTGACTTAAAAGCTGGTCCCCGAACCCATGTCTCGAAATTCGACAGAAGTCACAAAAACCGAAAGCCCATTTAATTGCGAGTGCAACCATACCAAATTTATCAAAATCTGACACCAAATCGACACCCAAACCCCCAAATCAAACTCTCCAAATCCCTAGCTTCAGCCCCCAATTTACACCTTAAATACACACCAACTAGGTGGGAAAATCAATAGGGAAACAAGATTATTGATAAAAAAACGATCACAAGGGGACTTACCTCAAGAATGCCCTTGAAAATCCTCTCAAAATAATCGCCAAACCTGAGCTCAATATGTTAGAATGAAGACAAAATCGCGAACACTTGTATTTATATGTTGTGCCCTGTCCTTCCGCTTCTGCGGCCACTTACCTGCTTCTACGCTTTCGCAGAAGCGACCCTTCGCCCGCTTCTGCAGCCCTCAAAACTTACAGCCCAATCCTTCGCACTTGCGACCACCTGCTCGCACAAGCTATCCCGCACCTGCGATCAAAGCTCTGCAGGTGCGGTTACACCAGCAGAGGTCCAACTTCAGCACTCAATCAATCAACCTCAATTTTTGATCCGTTAACCATTTGGAATCAACCGGAGGCCTCCGACCTCAACCAAACATACCAACATGTCCTAAAACCTTATACGAACTTAGTCGAGCCCTCAAATCACATCAATCAATATCAAAAACACGAATCGCACCCCAATTTCAAGCCTATTGAAACTAGAGAATTCCAACTTCTACAAATGATGCGGAAACCTATCAAATAACGTCTGAATGACCCCAAAATTTTCACACAAGTCTCAAATGACATTATGGACCTACTCAAACTTTCGGAATTCCAATCTGATCCCGATATCAGAAGTCCTCACCCGGTCAAACTTTCGCCATTTCAAGCCTAATTCAACTACGGGGCTCCAAATCACAACCCGGACACGCTCCTAAGTCCAAAATCACCCAACGGAGCTAACAGAACCATCAAACTCCATTTTGGAGTCTTTTTTTCTCATCAGTCAATATCCGGTCAACCTTTTCAACTTAAGCTTCTATCATTCAGATTAAGTGTCTCATTTCATTCTGAAATCCCTTAGGACCCAAACCGACTAACCCGGCAAGTCACATAACAGCTATAAAGTACAAAATGAGTAGTATATGGGGGAACGGGAGTACAACTCTCAAAACGACCGACCGGGTCATTACAGAATAAGATTCACCAATATGGGTGAATTGATTCCTTCTAGGAGGCTCTCTTGGACGAGGATTGTATTGGGGAATATTTTGTTGGGGATTATATGGAGCTTGGTAGGGATGGGCATTTATGGGAGGTGGAGCTCGGTTATGTGTATAATGTTATGGCTGTGTTTAAGGTTGCGCATTCATCACCGTATAGTAAGGCGGTGCCACGACATATGCATCATCATGGTACCAACAAAACCAACCACCTGAAACAAAACCTAAGTTTTGGGCAGACACAACAAATTTGTTAGTTCAAAGCATTTAACAGCTGGAAAATCGCACATTAGGATGCAATGCACCTAACAGTTAAATGTTTCTATCACGCGTTTGAACGGTTGCGTGTTTCATCCTGGTTTAACTAACCCTTTTCCACTATATACCTTGTTTCTTTCATTTCCTGCTCTTTTTTTATTTTAACACTCTGGGTTCATCGCTTTCTGTTTTTGTCACTCTTTGTTTTTCTCTTTTTTTTTTTTTTTTTTTTTTTTTTTAATTTTTCACTTAGTTTTTGTTTTTGGGTTTGTTTCCCTCAGTTCATTTTGTGACTATGATTGCATCCTAGGGATTGCCTACGTATCATGACACCGCATGAATCAGACTAATACGTAGTTCAAGAAGATCAGGAATACAGTAAATAAACTAACTCTTTTTTTGGGGCGGAATTTTCTAAGGAAGAAAGACAAATATTTTGGATTTTGAATTGTTTTTTTTGGTTTTTTTTTTTTTTGAAATTTTCGAAAGAAAGACTTCTAAAGAATAAAGAACATATTTTTGGATTTTGAACTTTTATATTTATGAAAGAAAAGACTTCTAGAGAAAAAAGAAAATATTTTAAAATTTTGAATTTTCTTTTTAATTTTTGAAAGAAAAACTTCTGAAGAGGAACGCAAATATTTTTGAATTTTGAGAAGAGATTAAAAGAAAATATTTTTGAATTTTAAAAATTGGGGGCCGGACCCGATGAAGGTGGCCTACATATCTCACATCCGGTGAGAATCAAACCTACGTAGTTCGGTTAAAATAAAAAAGACTATTTTGAAAATTATGATTTTACACACCAGAACACTTCAAAGTTTTATTTAAAAAAAACACAGATATTTTATAAAAACTCGGAGGAAATTTTCTCTTTCTCCCTCCTCTGTTCAATTAATGTTACATATAGCACAGAAAAATAAACAAGTTGGTCTGAAAAATTGGTACCTGTCCTAGACGGGCCCAGCCCCACTACGGGTCCCGCTAAGTCCAAAGCACATGATGCAAATAAAGCGTAGCTTACTAGGATATTCATTGCTTGTGGCTTGTTCTTCTAAGTTTTCAAATCCTAAAGGAGATGGTATCTAGACCTAGCTTACCCGGGTGGACAACCCAAGCCAAGGAGCGTCAAGCGTCACCAGTAGTAGAACAACACTGGCTAGATAACGACTCTCCCGCCTAAACATGTGTGGCTAAATCCTTCACCAGAAGCTGGTAGGCTAACTGGCTTCATCTCAAGAAAGAAAATTTTGTGATGCTGGTAGGCAAACACAATATAACTAACTAACAGAAGACTCGGAGGGGTATGAGAGAGGATACAATTTATATCATAGTTCAAATAAATATTGAAGCGGTAAATAAGCGACAAATAGCACATTAGGCTTCCAAACACAATGATATCCAAAATATGATAAAAGCCAAACAAGAGTCAATATACAAAGCGTGAATTCATGTTAATAGTCTCCAGCGGAGTCGCCAGAGCTCTCACACCTCTTTCTTCCCGCAACCCTATTATGAGGTTGAGTTAGAAGAGTTTTCCAATTAAAGTGACGCTTTGAAAAAGAATTATTTATTATTTAAAGTCGCCACTTGGAATTGAGTTTGGTGTTCCAAGTCACCTTTTATTTGAATCCCTCATCAAATGGTAGGTTTGACTCCTAATTTATGGTCTAGGAAAATAGAAGAATGAGTAAGGAATTCTGTTGTAACGACCTAACCGGTCGTTTTGAGATCAAGCGCGTCGTTTTGAGCTCTACCGGATCGTTCAACAGTTTGAGGCCTTGAGTAGCTTCACTTTAGGTATTATGATTTGTACGTGTGGTTGGAATTGAATTCAAGAAGTTCAGAGTTGATTTGGAAAGAAAATTCTAATTTCAGAAGCTTTAAGTTGTAAAAATTGACTAAAGGTTGACTTTTGAGGAAACACCCCCAGAATCAAGATTTGAAGGTTCTAGTAGGCTCGTACGACGATTTCGGACTTAGGCATATGCTCGGGTTGAGTATCGGATGGTCCAGTAGCATTTCGGCGCCTATTAAGGAAGGTTGGCGTTTTGGAAGTTTAAGAAATTCTTATGTTTGATTTGAAATGAATTTTTGTGTTATCAATGTCCATTCGAATTTTCAAGCCTTGGAATAGGTTTGTATCATGATTTGTGACTTGCACGTAGAATTTGGCATCATTCCAGGATGTTTAAGCGTGATTCGGACACATTCGGCGAAGTTTCAATGATTTTTTTTCGGTAATCCACTAGGCAGTATGCCTAGTGTTAGTTTTCATATATATAACAAAGGATACAGAAATGGAGGGGGCCATAAACCTTACCTCCTGATAGAGAAGGTGTACACTCTTGGTCATCCAAACTTGGCGACCAAGTATACCTAAATAGATATGATGGGTTAGACCTATGGTGACGTAATGATTGTCTATTTTATAACATCGATAGATAATCATATGTACAAAAACAGTGTGAAATGAATCTAGGTCAACTATACAGAAAAGTACGTGTGTTCCTAATTCTACTAAGTGAGTGATTTGAAGTAGAAACCTCCCTGTACTATTGGATCTACTTCTAGCAATAAATCGAGATCTTCTAAAATGTGTACTAAATATCCAGGAATAGCAATCTTCCATTTTTCTTTGGCTTTGATAGCCGGGAAAGCAAAATTAAGGATAGCTAACAAAAGGAGGCCATACAGTTGGGGAATAGTAGTGACATTGTCTGATGCTTGTGGTAGGGAACTGAGCTATCTTCATCTTCCAATGGGTGCTGTGGTGTGTGTCCAGCTACTTATGATGTCTGCTGCTGCCATGCTGGATGCTGATGAGTTGAGTACCTTTTGTCTCTGTGTATTGTGGATTCTGCTGATGGAGTGAGTTTAGGATCATGTTACTACTGCTGTTGCTGTTGCTATTGATACTGCTGTAGTGGAGATGTTTCTATGTGATGCATATGATGTCTGGCTGGTGTGACTCTGTCTGGGATTGAGACACTGCTGGCTTGGTGTTTGCTGGTGAGCTTCTGTTGCTGCTGCTGCTACTGTTACCACTGCTGCTGTTGCTGTTGCTGGCACTGTTCCTGCTGCTACTTCTGTTGCTACTGTTTGAGTTGAGCTTGCTGCCTCTGTTACTTTTGTTGTGCTTGTGGGGGGACTGTATTTGTGTTGCTGGTACTTGTATTAGCTATTGAGATGTTGGATGTCTATATATCCTGTTGTTGTTCCTGCTGCTACTGATACTATTGTTGCTGTTGTTGCAGTTGTTATTTTTGTTGCTACTGTTGCTGCTTTTGTGAGAGGGCTGGGATGTGTTGATTCTGTGACAATGGTGCAGGTGTATGGCCATGGTAATTGATGCAATTGCAGTAGAATGAGCACTAAAAGTGCTAATACCACACAATGCAATTGCATCAATGACCTGGACCTGTGTGAGCTGCTGGTTCTGAGATTTCTGCTATTTCTGTGAAGTTGGTGATGTTGTGTGCATGACTGTGTTGAAAAGTTGGGATATCTATTTCTTTCTGAATTCATATGATGATGACTGGATGGCATACTGTATTTGTGAGTTGGTGAATGATTATCTATTCTACTGTTGGTATTGGAATTGTTGCTGCCTATATTGTTGTAAGTGTTGTTGCTGCTTGTGGTGGCCCTAGTGTCTTTTTGCATTGATGGCTTCTACTGATAGTTGCATTTCTGCTGTAATTCTGTAGCTTGTAGGCTCTGCTGAAGTGGTGAGTGATTGTCCTTGTTGTTGTTGCTATTGTTGTCGTTGGTATTATTACTACTGCTGCTGCTTCTGCAACTGTATCTTGCAACAACTGCTAAAACTATACCTTGCAACTGCTGTGACTGTCTGCTGTTTTGGTGCTGTGCTTTGTAGCAGCTGTTGAAACTGTTTTCTGCTGTTGTTGGTGTTGTAACTACAGTGCTGCCTGTGGTCTGGCTGATGGCTATGAAGATGGACAAAGTTATGAGGTTGTGTGTTAGTTGGCTGGTGCATGTGTGAGGACTGCTTGGTGTGAGCTGTTGGTTGTCCCCTGCTGCTGCTGTTTCTGCTTCTGCAATATTCCTGCTGGATATTGTTCTATTGTTGCTGCTGATCAAACTGCTGCTTTTGCTACTAAGGAGTTGTGTATTGACTATGTGGACAGCGCTGGATCCAGCTGGTTTTCCCCTGCTGCTTCTGTTGCTGCTACTGGTCAGATGTATAGCAATGGTATTACACCTGTTGTATTTCAGTTTTCCTGCAAAATTAGCAAACATATTAAGGTAGTAGAGGGTCAGGGAGGTTGCTGTAGTTGCTAGAGAGATCTGCACTGGGTTTTCCTGCAACTGAACAAACAAAGAGATTAGAACAAACAGATGTGTGGGGCAATATGTTTATGTTCTGGAGCATAATTTACTGCTCTTTTTGGTGCTACTGTGTCCTATTTGTGTGGTGAGTTGATCTACTGTTACTTCCCTTAGGTGTGTATTCATTTTGATCACTCAACTGCATTGTGAAGTATCATTTGTGATGGGAAGTTAACTTTTTTGGATTCCTGTGCCTAAATGCAGGAATGCCTTGGCTGTCCAGGCAGACCTGTCCCCTTATGTGTGCAGGCAGTTCCTTTTGGCTGCTGTAGTGTCTTAGGGAATTAATCTCATGGCTAAATTTGGATAGGGTGTCAGCCGGGCCATTGGCTTCCCTCAGGACATGAGTGCACTCAAAAAATTCACAGTTTTGGCTCAGATTCTTGATTTCCTGTATTAGCTTATGTAAGGTCCATGGTGGCTTAAACTGGCTTGTTAGCCATTGAGTGAGCATCTTAGAGTTTGTTTCTAGGTAGATCTTGGTGTAGCCATTTTGCATACACCAATTGATGCCAATGAAAGATGCTTGAGTTTCTGCTAAGTTATTAGTACCCTCTCCCAATGGACTTGAAATGGCATGAACGAAATGGCCTTGATGGTCCCTAATAATGACCCCTGCTCCTATTTTCCCTGAGTTGCCTAAAGCACTGCCATCTGAATTGATTTTGACATATCCAATTGCTGGCTTCTACCAAACTACTTGCTGCACATTAATGTGATGTTGTAAACTCTCTATAGCCATGTACATTTCTAGCCAGGTGGCTGGCCATTTGATGTTAGTATAAGAGGTTCTCAGCAGCAGGAGTAGATCAGATGTGATTGAGTACCGTGTTCTAGGAATTGATGATGATTTTCCCTCATATTTGGCTGCACATATGTTCTTCCACAAATTCCAACATATAATGATTGGTAGCGTGTCTAAGACCAATTTCTGCACCTCATTCTCTCTTTTTAGCAGCCATCGGTTCATTAGTTTCATTGTTAGGGGCTGTTTGTGGTTTTGGATCCCAACTAGTGCATTGAAGTGCTTCCAGATGATTTGTGCAAGATGACCTGAGTTGAGTATGTGCTCTGCTGTTTCATTCCCTACTTTGGTGCAGCATACACATTTGTTCACACTTGGAGCTCCGAACCTAGTTACTCTGTCATCTGTGGGCAACTTTTTCCTCAGTGCTCTCCATAGGCAGAAGGACCATTTGAAGGGTATTTTCTTGTGCCAGATCATCTTATTTGTGAGCAGCACCTGGTTCCTTTCTCTCAACACAGTCCATACTGATGCACAGGAGAATTCCCCAGAGACAAAAGGTTGCCAAATGGGTGTGTCATTGATGTGAGGGTTATAGTGGATTTTGACTTGGAGAATGTGTGAGATTATGGAAAGGGGAGCTATTTGAGATGTTATTTGACTGAGTTTTTGGATATCCCATTGCCCATCAGTCCAGTATTGTGAGACCTTGATGTTGCCATGCTTGCCCTATCCTTGTCTGAAGGCAGCCTAAGTACCCAATACCTAACCAATTATCCCACCAGAAACTAGAATTTCCTGAGTGCAGTCTCCACCGAATGTGGTAATCAGTAGTTTCTTTGTTGAGCATCATTCTTCTCCATGTCTGTGACTGTCCAGAGGCCCATTTTTTTGATCTGGGGTGTGATCTCTTACAGTATTTGGCCAGCAGGAAGTTGCTAAGTTTCAATGATTGAAATATTAAAGAAAGGTTTCGGTAATCAATTCATAATTTTGATGTTGTTTGACTTGATTCAAGGTTCGACTAAGTCCGTAGGGTGTTTCGGGATGTGTTGGTATGTTGGACGGGATCCCGGGGGCCTCGGGTGCGAATTAGATTTGAAACAGATCGAGTTTTAACTTGGAGGAACTGCTGAAGCTTAAGGCTTAGGTGCGACACCGCAGAAGCAGCCCAGCGGCCACAGAAGCGATTGGGTCTGAGGTTGGCTGGATCTGCAGGTGCGAGGAATTTACTGCGTTGGAGTGCAGAAGCAGAATGGGGCCTAGGATGAAGACGCACAGAAGGTGAGAACGATCCATAAAAGCGGACACGCAGAAGCGGAACCTTGTCCGCAAAAGCGAAGCGCTAGGGGAAGTGGGGTGTTCGCAAATGCGGTCAAGCGGCCGCATGTGCGATGATCGCTAGGCAGTGGTGCTTTTTAATCGAGACCTAGCTCTCTTTTCTCCCATTTTCTCTTGGGTTGGCCGACGTTGAGGAGCTATTTTGAGGGGTTTTTCATCGAGCAACATGAGGTAAGTGATTCTCACCTACTGCAAGTTAAATACTTGGATTATCTACAGATTCTTACATGGAAATTTATGGAAATTCATGTAAATTGTGCAATTTTAAGAGGAAAAACCTAGATTGATAATTTTGAATTTTTACCATGATTTTGGAAATGGAATGGGGAATAAATCATGTATTTGAGTTCGTAGTGTTATGGGTAATGTTTATCTTCGAAAATTTTCGAAAACTGGGTAGGTGGGCCCGAGGGTTGACTTTATCGACTTTCCGAACGAAGTTGAGAATTGTTTAAATTAATTAATTATGGGCATCAGAGTATATTTTTATTGGTTTGCATATTTTTTGACTAATTTTGGATCAACGGGTATCAGTTTGAGGTGTTAAAGAGGCTTTGGAGCCGGTTATTAAATTTCGAAGCGAGGTAAGTTTCCTGTCTAACCTTGTGAGGGGGAAAATACCCCTAAGTGATATTTATTGTTATGTGTAACTAGTTGTGGTTGCTACGCACACACGATGTGATGAGAGTCTGTACGTAGCTAAACCATGTTTATGTCCGGGCAGACTTAGTACTTTAACATGTAATAATTGAATTATTTGAACTCATTTTGTTGGCTTAATTAATTAAAGTGATAACTGAATGTTATTTAGAAATAAACACATGTATGCTAGGCTTAGCATTAACACTTTGAGTTGCGGGCAAGTTATCTAAGAAAAGGTAAAGTTATATTTATTGTATGCTCATGTACTGTATTTTAGACACGTGTCCCGTAATTCGGTAACTTCCTTCCTTTCTTGTGGGGCGGGCCGAATGTCTCGGCAGTATAATAGATGCATCAATGGTTTGCGCCGCTCGACCCTCGGTAATGTACACATTATTCTGGATCAGGTCGAACGATCTCGGCAGAATCGTGCATTATATCGCTTGTAGTCCGAATATTCACGAGATAAACCTTCCACTGATTCCCAACATTTTTATGGTATTCCTTATTTATTTGATATTGACACTTGACATTTGCTGAGCTGTTAAGGTAGAATACAAGATCGAGCAATTTATACTTTAAAAGAAATATGTAGAAGATTATGAAACATACAGATTTACCCCACTATCGTTGTGCACTTCTGCACTAATGTGCAGGAACTGACAAGTTCATTTGGTAGTCATCTTGGCGCGTAGGTGTATCTGTTTGGGAGACTTTATATGAGTTGCGAGCCAGGCTACACATCGCAGTCCACCGAGTCTCCATCGTACTATTTATTTTATCCTGTCTTATTTACATTCTAGACAGATGTTGTATTATTGTTGTACTCCTTAGAAAATGCTCATGCACTCGAGACACTAGATTTTGGGGGTTCCTTCGGGTTGTTCATTATTGTGGTTTGTATAAAAATTATCATTTATGCGGTAAATCCTACTTTATACTATTTAATTATTGGAAATTATGATTTCAAAGTAATAAAATGAGTAATCAAATTGGTAAATCACCGTTGGCTTGCCCGACAATGGCGTTAAGCGCCATCACAACCTAAAGTGGATTTTGGATCGTTATAGCTTGGTATCAGAGCGTTAGGTTCACTTGGGTCTCACGAGTCATGAGCAAGTCTAGTAGTCTGTACTTATCTTCGAGAGGCTACAGGGCTGTTAGGAGCACTTCCCTTCTTGATTCCTTATCGTGCGGTTTGATTCCTTTAAGGCTTATGCCTTTATTTTCTTCTTACTCAATCATATGGGACGTGAAGCGCTTGTTATCAATTGGGCATCGAGGAGTTGTAGTTTTTCCCTACATGTTCGGGCAGGCTATTATTGTCACCTTGCGGAAGGATGTTATGTCATTTCAGCTCAATAGCTGTATTTTCGATAGTTTAAAGGCTACGTGCAGATTGTTTTGATGTTCAGGCGTCGTTATCGCATAGTGTTGGTGTAATGGTAGGGTGCTTGTCTATGTGTCGAGGTAGTGAATAACTTGAAATGATGATTTCTCGATGCATGATTTAGGGGTTCAGCATTTAAATCCAGCGGAGGAAAGACAATCAGTCTATGAATGCTTAGGCTTTGGTTGATGGAGTAGCGAGACTTGATATTCTCGAGTGTGGTGTTATTCTCAATTGTGATGTGGTGTCGTCGTCCTTGTTGGAACCCATTAAGGTTCGTCGGTGTTATAGTCTTCTTTGATTGTTGCCTTCGGGAAAGGGTGTTGTGAAATGGTGCTTGTAGAGCAATAGTCAGAGATAGTGGTGTGTTGCTCCCAAACGCACACGCAAGTATACGTGACCGACAAGTAATATAGGATTTGGAAGTCCTGATATCGTACCCGCAGGGACTTATATCAACTACTCACTAACACACAAATATTGTTATTCCGTCAAGTTAAATTCGAGTTCAAGAGTTTAATTATGCTAAACTATAATTCTAAATAATAACTAAATTATCAAGTAACTTGTTGATTGTTGTTTACTCAGTAGAGACAAGTATTCCAGGGTTGTGATCGATTTACCAATCATATTGTGCTCGAATTAACTCTCCCTTTCATATAATTCACTCATGGTTGCTAATTAATCGATAAATGCTCTCATAGCCTTCTCCCGAAGTACTACTCACCTATTTTCAATAGATTAACGCTTATATTCCTATGAAATCAATCTATTAAGAATGCATTAAGATCACGATATTTAATTAAGTACGGTGATTAGGTATATTCCTATCCTAACCACAAATCCGCTCCCCTCGAGGGTTAAGATCATGCTCTCTCAACTCTTCTCTAATCTAAACACGGCTTTCCAAAGCGTAGCATAGATAGTAAATAGAACCTAACTACTGGCCAGACAATTAAGCAATTAAACACAGAATTGAAGAAACAACCATATGTTGGTGAATTATAATCAAGGTTAAGTTAACGTTAAACAACAATATTCATGGCTAATCACAACCCCAAAACAATGGATGTTTATCCACTCATAATATAATCACACAATTACATAAGTTTTGAATCAATTGGAAATACTAGAAAAAGATGAAGAAAACTAAGAATTCGCTTATTCCTAATGATCCCGTGTGTGTTTTTCCTCGAAGGTGGCGTCTCCCCCATCAAAAATAGGTTTAGTCTTTCTTTTATACGTGTTGGGTAGGTCTAGGGCTGAAATAACCTTGTCCCGGGTAAATTTTTGGACAAAATCACATCACCGGCGCCCTGGGTAGCGCCAGGCGCCCACCAGGGCGCTAGCTCAAATTGCCATTCTGCCTCCAGCGCCACAGGTGGCGCCAGGCGCTGCCTGTGGCGCCCAGATGCTCAATTTGTCCGGTTTTGTTCGTTTTGGCTCAAATCTTGCGGGTTTCGCCCCCGATTGCTCCCGACTCATTCCTACACATAAAACACTTCAAATTAATATAAATCATAGCATTTAATATACCAATTTCACGAAACAAGAGTCAAATATGAGGCGATATACATAGAAATATATATGCTTTAAGCTAAACATCAACACCCCACACTTAGACTCTTGCTCGTCCTCGAGCAATGAGACTATCTAACAACCTCCCAACTACGTACAAACTTCATATCATAGGAAAGCACTCGAACTTTTAACCACAAGCTATACCCTTGACCACGATCAATACCGGCACGCAAGCATGAACACACAAAAATTCACATTCTTCCCGTTAAGCATACCCAAGTATAATACTTCAATTCAATATATTTCAACATTCGTCACCACCCAACCTCAAAAGTCGACTTGCAACCACTAAGCATCCTCAATTCATGCACTTACCTAACAAGAAAGTTTACAACATTACCAATCATTCATGAGATCATGTGCCCTTACCAACAAACAAAAGAGTGAATATAGATAGTCCACACATTCAAATATGCTTTTGAATACAGATTAACGACATCGCACAATTGAACAAAATTCGCTCACTCTCACAAAGAATTCATATGCATCCCGTGGTCGTACCATAATCTTACCCGTAGTGTAATCTCTACTAATTTAAGCTAGCCAAATCTAGAATCAATTAGGACTTTTAAGGTTGTAATGTAGGCTAAGGGACGGATAAGAAATAGTGACTAACCCTCCTAAGCACTTTAATACACTACATTCACAATTCAAGCACCTTTTCTTCTCAACCAATTCAATTGCCTTATACACATAGCCCTCTTTTTAAATTAAGCACTTCTATATTTCCACAAGCACAAATCAATAAGAATAAGAAGTGTTTTCTACATAATTTCACTATCAATTTTTTTCTTCTCTTTTCTTCACACACTCCATACATTAAAGCTCATCGGCTAGTGACTTTTGATTTCAACTTTAGTGCACCAATGGGCCCTTCCATGGTTCCACTCAAAAGCTACTCCCCAATCTCTAACCTTACTTCTTTTAGCGACTAAGTGCCTTAGGTGGTAAAGGTTCAATCAAGATCAAATTAAGAACAAAATAGAGGTATGGCTTGTAATGTGGGTGCCAAAGAAAAGGTCTATAGGCTCAAAGGGGCTAGCAACGGAAAATTTTATTTTTATGTGACAAGCACATCCATGATCAAGCAAGAAATGCCTACGTCATCTCCTAGATTAGCCCAACTTACAATTTCGTTTCAATTAACACACGTGGCAAGTTCTAGACTACACAGGATAGCACAGAAAATCACAAATCCTTACTCACACATTGCACATGACACAATCGAGACGGTTCTGTTCAACTCTCAAGTCAAGCAAGCACACATAATTGAGAAATTTAAGCAATATTGCACTATGTGGCATACAAGTCAAACAACTGAGAAAAGGCGTCACAAAATAGGCTATTTACTGTACTTAGGCTTAACAATTCAAATCAAATAAAAGAGAAAACAGAACGGATGTCATAGCCTAATGTGCCAGCATCAACCATGTCAATGAGTATCTCAGAACGACTCAGTTTCTTCCTAAACTACTCCTACAAAGATATTAAAGTGCCCGGTTCGAGCTACATCCTTGGAAAAGAACCGGTGCCCAAAGAAAAATCAAGGAATACTACCTAACTATCCTAAAAAATAAAAAATCTTTTTGGTGTTTTTAATCAGACTTTATCCCTCAAGAAAATTGTCTAACAGATCCATCGTCGGGAAAAGTCCGAGCTTTTTCAAATATTTTTCTTTTTTTTCTTTCATTTAAAGCAACTAATACTACACTAAACTGACTACACTAGAACTACTAAAAGAACCAAAACAACTATTAAAAGAACCAAAAAAAAATCAGTTTATACATAATATACAATTACAACACATGTATTCTTCCCACCCCATACTTGAAAGATGCATATCCCTTCGATGCAAGTAAAAATGTAAAATAGAGTAGGGTGAAAAGAAAAACTCCCTGTCAATCAAAGTCCACTCCCCCAGTAGTGCCGGTGTCATCAGCATCCGATCCGAAAGGCACCAAAGTCATAGGCCCTGGAGCAGTCACCAACTTCTTTTTAAGTTCTTCAAATGCCTTGAGGCAAGCATCATCAAAGTTGAAAGTTACACCTTTTTCAAGCAGCCTGCACAAAGGAGTAGCAATTTTTGAAAAATCTTTAATAAAGCGCCAATAGAAACCTACGTGTCCCAAGAAACTCCGGACACCCTTCACTGAAATAGGTAGAGGTAATTTTTCAACCGCCTCCACCTTTGCTTTATCAACTTCAATGCCGGTCCTAGATATTTTGTGACCCAATACGATGCCTTCTTGTACCATAAAATAGAACTTTTTCCAATTCAGTACCAGATTTGTTTCTTCATAACGGGCTAGCACCTTGCTTAAATTCCTAAAGAAATCATCATAAGAGGACCCAATGACTGAAAAATCATCCATAAACACTTCCACGAATTTTTCCACCATGTCAGTGAAAATAGCCATCATACACCTCTGGAAAGTGGCTGGTGCATTATAAAGTCCAAACGGCATTCGCTTGAAGGCGAAAGTGCCATAAGGACAAGTAAAAGTAGTCTTCTCCTGATCCTCTGGGCATATGGCAATCTGATTATATCCTGAGTAGCCATCAAAGAAGCAGTAATATTCATGCCCGGCTAACTTGTCTGGCATTTGGTCGATGAATGGAAGTGGGAAGTGGTCCTTGCGAGTTGCCTTGTTGAGCCTTCTATAATCGATGCAGACTCTCCATCACGTAATAGTGCGAGTGGGGATTAGCTCATTCTTCTCGTTCTCAACTACAGTGATTCCTCCTTTTTTGGGCACACATTGAACCGGACTTACCCAATTGCTATTAGAAATAGGAAAAATTATACCTGCATCGAGCAACTTGATTACTTCCTTTTTCACCACCTCTTTCATGATGGGATTTAATCTTCTTTGCTGCTCCACACTAGGGCGGTGTCCGTCCTCTAAAAATATTTTATACATGCAAAATGATGGACTAATACCCTTGATGTCAGCTATAATCCACCCAATGCCTTTTTATACTCGCGGAGGACTCCGAGAAATTTTTCTTCTTGATTGCTGGTCAAGCTGGATGAAACAATCACTAGCAGTGTCTCAGAGTTCCCCAAATAAGCATAGCGCAGATGCGTTGGAAGTGGTTTGAGTTCTAGCCTTGGAGCCTCCTCAATAGATGGCCTGGGAAGGGTGAGAGTGACAGGCCTTTCTAATTCTTCAAATTTTTTGAACTCCTGGACATAACTGCAGGACATATCCAGTACTTGCTCAATTTCTCTCATCGTTTCATCTTCACTATTTTCCACATCCCCAATCAATACTCGTTCAACAGGATCTACAGGGCTCATATAGGGCACTAATGATGTGGAATCACTCTCCACAACAGAGATCATGGATAATTCTTCATAGTGGGCTGGCAACCTGAGCGCTTTATAAACATTGAATACCTCTACTCGGTCACCTACTCTCATCTTCATCTTTCCTTCGCAAACATCAATAGTAGCTCGGGCCGTGGCTAAGAATGGACGCCCCAAAATAAATGGGACTTCCTGATCGGGCTCATAGTCTAGGATAATGAAATCAGCAGGGAATATGAAAGAACCCACTTGAACTAGCACATCTTCAATCACTCCCTCAGGATGAACAAGGGAGCGATCAACTAACTGTAAGATAACTGTTGTTGGGCGTGGATCACCCAACCCCAACTGTCTGAACACCGATAGCGGCATCAAATTGATGCTTGCTCCAAGATCACATAAAGCTCGCCCAACAGCATGTTTACCAATCGAGATTTGGATAGTGAAACTACCTGGATCCTTCAATTTCTGAGGCAACTTACCTTGAATTCTGGAACTGCACTCCTCAGTGAGTGCCACAGTCTCGAACTCGGTTATCCTCCTTTTATTTGCCACAATGTCCTCGATGTACTTTGCATATTTGGGTACTTCTTGTAAGATGTCAACCAATGGAATATTAATTTGCACCTGCTGCATTATCTCTTAATTTCTGCAATCTTTAAGGGAATGAGGTGGTGGCCTTGCAACCAATTGTGGGGGTTGCTCAGCCACCGCCTCTCCAGCTGGCTTCTCTGGCTCCTTAGCTTTCTTTGATGTTAATTCTATAGTGGTTGGCCTCTCATTAAAAATCACTTGTTTCCTCTTTTTAGACTGAACTTCTTCTAGTTATCTCCCATTCCTCAATGACATAGCATTAAGGTCGCCCTAGGATTTGCTTCAGTGTCACTTGGAAGAGCTCCAGCTGGTCTAGTGTTTTGAGCACCGGCAAGCTTTCCCATTTGACGCTCCAAATTTCTCACTGTTGTGGTGAGGGCTTGATATTCAGTCCTGAACTGTTTATTGTCAAGCAACAATTGCTTTAACAATTCATTCCTATTCTCTTCTACCTGTTGAGGTTGCTTCTGAGGTTGATTGAATTTCCTTGGGGTTTATAATGATTCTGATTCGGCTGATTTCCACCCCATGAGAAGTTGGGATGATTCTTCTAATTTGGGTTATAAGTGTTCCTACATTGGGCATTCTGATTCATTGGACCCCTATGCCAATTTTGCTATCTTAGCTCTCATGGCCGAGAAGTCATCAAGCTCAATCAACCCGGCTGCCTTCTGTTTACTTGCCTTGCGTGAATCCCCATCTCCTTGTCAGTTATGATCATTAGCAGTGAAGTTATTCAGCAAGAGTTGAATTTCACTATATGGTTTCGCCATGCAACTACCTCCACAAGCTGAGTTAAGATTCATCTATGAGGCCTCATCTAATCCATCAATAAAAGTGTGTCCCAATACCTCATCAGTCTGACAATGATGTGGGCAATCTCTGAGCAGCTTCTTGTGTCTTTCCTAGGCTTGACGAAGTGTCTCTCCATCCTGTTGTTTGAACCCAAGAATTTGACTCCTCAATGACTTCGTCCTCAATGTATCTTTCCTTGCTAGATCGTCCCAAGTGTGGATTGAGTTTGCGGGCTCTTCTGCAACCATTCCTTCGCTTCCCCCAGCAGTGAAAACGGAAAAAGTGTCATCCTGACATAATCCTTGAAAACGTTCGGATAATTGTAGGTGTCCGTAATTTCCAAGAAATTTTGAATGTGCCTTTGCGGATCTTCATGAGATAGACCCGCATATTGCCCTGTGGACTGTATCAGCTGTACCATGTACTGTTTGAGTTCAAAATGCCCTGTGATCTCAGGTTTCACAATAGCCTGAGTCATATTAGCAAGATTGGGCCTTGCGGCTTCTATCACCACACGCTCTGCATTACCGGCCATCTTTATTGGCTGTGGTTGAACTACGATGTCCAACTCTCTTTCTATTCCAGTTCTAACTTTGACCTCTCTCCTCACTCTGTGAAGTATCCGTTCAATTTTAGGATCAAGAGGAAGGAGATTGTTTGCGCTTCTACTCCTCCGCATTCAAGAGAAGAGCCTGTGTTAACACAAACAAGGTAAACTGATAATTAAAACTTGAACAAATAACTAATAAAAGCCTAAGTCGGCAAAGTAGTTAATTTTTAAGTCCCCGGCAGCGACGCAAAAAACTTGTTGCTCCCAAACGCACACGCAAGTATACGTGGCCGACAAGTAATATAGGATTTGGAAGTCCAGATGTCGTACCCACAGGGACTTATATCAACTACTCACTAAGACACCAATATTATTATTCTGTCAAGCTAAATTCGAGTTCAAGAGTTTAATTATGCTAGACTACAATTCTAAGTAATAACTAAATTATCAAGTAACTAGTTGATTGTTGTTTATTCAGTAGAGACAAGTATTCCAGGGTTGTGATTGATTTACCAATCGTATTGTGTTCGAATTAACTCTCCCTTTCATATAATTCACTCATGGTTGCTAATTAATCGATAAATGCTCTCATAGCCTTCTCCCGAAGTACTACTCACCTATTCTCAATAGATTAACGCTATATTCTTATGAATCAATCTATTAAGAACGCATTAAGATCACGATATTTAATTAAGCACGGTGATTAGGTATATTTATATCCTAACCACAAATCCGCTCCCCCTGAGGGTTAAGATCATGCTCTCTTCAACTCTTCTCTAATCTAAACACGGCTTTCCCAAGCATAGCATAGATAGTAAATAGAACCTAACTACCGGCCAGACAATTAAGCAATTAAACACAGAATTGAAGAAACAATCATATGTTGGTGAATTATAATCAAGGTTAAGTTAATGTTAAACAACAATATTCATGGCTAATCACAACCCCAAACAATGGGTGTTTAGCCACTCATAATATAATCACACAATTGCATAAGTTTTGAATCAATTGGAAATACTAGAAAAAGATGAAGAAAACTAAGAATTCTCTTCTTCCTAACGATCCCGTGTGTGTTTTTCCTCCAAGGTGGCGTCTCCACCCTTGAAAATAGGTTTAGTCTTGCTTTTGTACGTGTTGGGCAGGTCTAGGGCCGAAATAATCTTGTCTCGGGCGAATTTGGACAAAATCACATCACCGGCGCCCTGGGTAGCGCTAGGCACCCACCAGGGCGCTGCCTCAAATTGCCATTCTGCCTCCAGCGCCACAGGTGGCGCCACGCGCTGCTTGTGGCGCCCAGATGCTCAATTTGTCCGGTTTTGTTCGTTTTGGCTCAAATCTTGCGTGTTTCGCCTCCAATTGCTCCCGACTCATTCCTACACATAGAAACACTTGAAATTAATATAAATCATAGCATTTAACATAACAATTTCACGAAACAAGAGTCAAATATTAGGCGATATACATAGAATTATATATGCTTTAAGTTGAACATCACGGTGTGTAGCAGTTCAGAATCGGATTGGAATTTCTAATGTTGTTGGCTCGAGAAAGATGATCTTCTAGGAGGTCTAGTATTGGTAGCAATTCATTAGTTCAGGTGCTACAGGTATGGATTTGATTTGGGGCAATATTCGGGCAGCGACGTATGAGGAAGGGTATGGCGGGAGGTGTCTCGCGGTGGTTGAATTACTAGCAAGCCAAGTATGAAAAACAGAGGTTGAGAAGTTACTTAAAGGAGATGGTTTAACCGAAGTAAGAACGGCAAATTAGCTTGTGGATTATGTGGTAGGATAGCCATGAGTCTTGAGAAAGTTTAGAGCGGTTTTGGGATCATGGTGGAAAGGTGACTAGGTCTACGGATTGTATTTTGGGTGGTGGATGCTATACCGAGGAACATTAAATATGGCAGGAAGGAGTTTTCCTGAAATGAAGAGGGGTGTCAAAACTTGATTATTGTTGGGATGCAACATGACTTTGAGTTCGGGATATCTTGTAGCACTTTTGGTTGATGTCAATGGGGAATGAACGGACTTGTACAACTTGGGGATGAGCACGGGCTCAGGAGGGTTTACTGATTTTGTGGTAGTTGTACCCAGTGCAGCGTCGTTGGGAGATATCGGTATGGAATTTCATAAGCTGGCTATCTCCTGTGGACAGGTCAGTTGTTGTGTGATTTGATGAAGTTTCTATGAAGAGTCCCACTTACTACGAAGCGGAAAGTCGAGTATACGATTATGGCTGATAACTTGAAATGTTCATGAAAAATTTAATAAGAAACTACAAGAAACTTGGCGGGTTGACAGTGCGAGGTCATAGAAATCGAGAAGGAGGACTCGTTGTGGGCTCTACATTATTGATTGTAGGTTAAAGCTAAGTAGGGGAGCCCACCGTCTAAGATTGGATTGCATGGTTGTCTGCTTGTGCGGCCTCTGTTTATCGTTGCATTGGTGGATTATTTATGGCTAAGAAAAGGAAACATCAGGGGTAATCGGAGCAGAGAAATTGATAAATGTGTGTTATATTCTGCCTTATCGATTCATGTCAAGTTTTTGGGAAGACTTAGAGTTTATGATTTTTGTGGATGTAATATACAAGGAAACAAATTCAGTCGGTCGCTTCCTTGAGAGGGTGTTCATGTGCTAGCAGAGCGTTAAAGTTTGGTTATATTTGGGATCAGGTCAGAGTGGGTGACTCCTAACAACAGTCCTGGTGGGTTCAAGAATTTAAGGTGCAGCGCCTAAGAATTTTTGTCCTCTTTGTGGTTAAGGAACAAGATGCTGTAGTGGATTATGAAAGCGGGGCTTGGAGTGTTCTATGTTATCATTGGGTCTGCGGTGCGGTATTAGAGGAAAAGGAGAAATAGCTTCGGACTCGTGGAAGGTCTTGCAGAATGGGTGTACCAGTTGGAGATACTATTGTGCACTTGAAAAGGGTATGGGGCGATTCATGGGTATTGAGACGACATGGTATCGCGATTCGAGTCACTCGGGATGAGTGCGGGTCGAGTTCGTTATGTCTTGAATGGAGCTATTATTATTTCTAAGGCAAGTGAAGAATAAATTGCAAGAAGTTGGGTCGGTTAATAATGGCTAAATCAGCATGACTGTGGCAAAGATCAATTCCTTCAGCATGTGAAGTTATACACGTGGTTTGTGGTTGTACACGCGGTCTTGACAGCCACCACGACTTGATTGATCTGGGGGGTATTTGTTTCAAATGGCCTTGTGATGTAAATGGATTCTGGAGGAGTCATAGCGGTTTAGATCTTGACTTGAGATTTGTATTTTATGCTATTGGGGAATTCATTTGTGTGTTGCATTGGCTCTTCTGAAACGAGCTAAATGAAAGGTTTCTAGCCAATGAAGTGTTTATTTTACTGGTGGTTCAGGGGTTATGATGAACTTTTGCACTCTAGTGTAGCAACATGATAGGTGCAGTGAGCAGCATGGGGATTTGATAGTTGAGGATCAAGGTTGCGGTTCGGCGTCGACAAGAATGTCATGAGCTCGGATGAGCAGGGGGAATTCAGATGTTCAGAGTAAGCTGGCATTTTCTTTAGTGTCACCTGATAATGGTGTTCTATGGAAGGGGTATTGCATATTGATCTGCGGGTTCTTGAATTGCTTTACAGATTAGTACGGTTGGTGGTATAAAGGTGCAGACTTTGATACCTGGTGCAGAAGGTCATGGGAGCGTACCCCACATGGAGATTTGTATAAGTGTGACATGTTAGTCACTTGATTGTTAAATATTGAAACCAAGTACGAATATTTTTGGTACTATCATTAATGTGAGAGTTTATGCCTATAAGGCGCTCTATTCCTTTTGTTGTGAACTATGGGATTTTGGTCTAGAGTGGACTACTGCTCGTGTGTGTCATGAATGGGACCATTATGGATCCTTGGAAGGTTATTGGCCCAGTTTGGGGTGATCAAAATTGGTTTGAAGTCCGTTGGTGGGTCTAATGTGAGTGTGTGCTCTACGTCACGTCGGATGTGTTCGTTCGGCTTAGCATTACTTACAGAAGAGCCGTCAGGCATTGAATAATATTCTCGTCATCAACTATTCCGTGTAATATTTATTGTGCCATGTGGATTGTGAGACAGCTTGATTATTCGCACACGAGTTAAGGTCTCATGTAGCATGTAGTGTTATGTGAGCAGGATGGCTCTCGTGATGCAGGTCATTTATTGCAACTTATTTGTGCTTGGGTTTCATAGCGTATGGCGCTATCAGTCTCCCCAGGATTTGTATTATGCACTTGGCGTGCTTGTGGTTGATATTCGGGCATTTTGTAAGTATAAGCATTACGACTTTATGTGTCTGTTTTCTTCTTGATTGTAATGTGCGGATCAGGTTGCACGCTGCCTCGGGTATGTCTTTTGGATCAGGTGGCACGTCGCCACGGGCATGTTATGTTGATCGGTTTGCACGCTGCAACAGAGAGATCTTGAGCATAGTTCCTTACACTCATTTTGTGTGTCTTGTTTTTCATCCATTAGGTAGGTTTATTGCATCTATTCGGCCGTTTCATTTTTTACGCAGGATGGGTAATTCCCTATCGGAGTTTGTTCTTTCTTATGGGTTATATTCGAATGGTAGCTTTTTGGCGCTTTAATGGTGCTGCATAAGGTCTTAGACGGTGTTTGAGGTGGCTTATTGCCTGACCAGCTTGTACTGGGCGAGACGAGATTATTAGACTTGAGATCAGTGTGATTGGAGTTATGTAGGGTATATTAAAGAGCAAACATCATCATTCAGTTCAGAACAAGGTAATGGTTATTATCAGGAGGAGAGACTCCATGATTTGTTGATTCGGCAGGTGGTTATTAGTTTCTCCACATCTCTTCCATTGTGGCAGTATTTCGAGAGTTGGAACAAGACTTATATAAGTCATGAGGCATTTTGCGGGCATAAGATTCATGAAATTCCAGCTATTGTGGTCGGAGGATGTTATTATGGGCAACCGACTTATATGGTGCATGGTGTGATTTCAGCATAGGTGCATGATCATGTTTTGGTACAGCATGCGATGATTGGTACGGTGTTCGTATGTTAGAATCTGGTCTTGTAGAGAAATTCGGAGGTTGGAATTTGGTTTTATGGCTTATTGACTAAGTAAAAGGGAGGTTCTTCAGTCTGACTCGAGCTAATGTGTTCAACTAGATTGTGGTGGCACAGGTAGGTGCACGAGGTGCTAAACAGTGATTTTGGACAACGGAGTCCTTAGTACGTTCGAGGATGAACGTATGTTTAAGTGGGGGAGAATGTAACAAACTGACCGGTTATTTTGAGCTCTAGCGCGTCGTTCAGCGGTTTGAGGCCTTGAGTAGCTTTACTTCAGGTATTATGACTTGTACGTGTTGTTGGAATTGAATTTCGGGAAGTTCGGAGTTGATTTGGAAACCAAATTCTAATTTCGGAAGCTTCAAGTTTGAAAAATTGACTAAGGGTTGACTTTTGAATGAGGATCTCAAAATCGGTATTTGAAGGTTCAAATAGGTTCGTATGATGATTTAGGATTTGGACGTATGTTTGGGTTGAGTATCGGGTGGTTCGAGTGCATTTCGGCGCCTATTATGGAAGGTTGGCATTTTGGAAGATTAAGAAATTCTTAAGTTTGATTTGAAATGAATTTTGGATTTATCAATGTCCGTTTGAAGTCTGAGCCTTGGAATATGTTCGTATCGTGATTGTGACTTGTACGCAAAATTTAGCATCATTCTGGGATGTTTAACTGTGATTCGGACGCGTTCAGCAAAGTGAATGTTTGAAAGATTAAAGAAAGGTTTCGGTCATCGATTCATAATTTTGATGTTGTTTGACGTGATTCGAGGCTTCGACTATGTCCGCATTGTGTTTCGGTATGTGTTGTTATGTTTGGACGGACTCCGGGGGGCCTCGGGTGCGAATTGGATTGGAAATAAATCGAGTTTGGACTTGGAGGAACTGCTGAAGCTTAAGGCTTCAGGTGCGATGGCACCTACAAGGTTATGGCTGCAGGTGCAAGACCGTAGAAGCGGCCCATTGGTCGCAGAAGCGATTGGGTCTGAGGTTGGCAGGATCCGCAGGTGCGAGGAATTTACTACACTTGCGAGCTCGCAGATGCGGGCACTAGAGTGCATAAGCGTAATGGGGCCTGGGATTAAGATGCGTAGAAGCGGAGAACAATCCGCAAAAGCGGACCCACAGAAACGGAACCTTATCCGCAAAAGTGAATCGCTAGGGGGAGTGGGGTATTTGACGATGCGATGGTTGGAGCGCACCTGCAGGACCGCAGATGCGGTCAAGCGGCCGCATGTGCGATGATCGCTGGGCAATGGTGCTTTTTAATCGAGACCTAGCTCTCTTTTCTCTCATTTTCTCGTCGGTTGGCCAAAATTGAGGAGCTATTTTGAGGGGTTTTTGATCGAGCAACATGAGGTAAGTGATTCCCACCTATTGCAAGTTAAATACTTTGATTATATACGGAATCTTACATGGAGATTTTTACGGAAATTCATGTAAATTGTGGGATTTTAAGAAGGAAAAATGAAGAATTAATAATTTTTGCTTTTGACCATGCTTTTGGAAAGGGGATTGGGAATAAATCATATCTTTGAGATCGTATAGTTACGGGTGAAGTTTATCTTTGAAAATATTCGAAATTCGGGCATGTGGGCCCGAGTGTTGACATTATCGACTTTTCGAGCAGAGTCGAGAATTGTTTAAATTAATTAATTACGGGTATTAGAGTATATTTTGATTGGTTTGCACATTGTTTGACTAGTTTTGGATCGGCGGGCATCGGTTTGAGGTGTTAGAGAGTCTTTGGAGCTGGTTATGGAACTTCGGAGCAAGGTAAGTCTCCTGTCTAACCTTGTGAGGGGGAAACTACCCCTAAGTGATATTTATTGTTACGTCCAGCTAGTTGTGGGTTCTACATACGCATGAGGTGACGAGAGTCCATACGTAACTAAAGCATGTTTATGTCTGGGTAGATTTAGGTCTTTATCACGTAATAATGAAATTATTTGAACTCGTTTTACTGGCTTAATTAGTTAAAGTTATTACTGAATTTGATTTACAAAATAACATATGTATGCTAGGTCGAGCCTTAACACTTTGAGTTGTGGGCGAGTTATTTAAGAAACGGTAAAGATTATATTTATTTTGTGCTCATGTACTATATTGTAACCATGTGTCTCGTAATTCGACAATCGCCTTTCTTTCTTGTAGGGCGGGCCAAACATCTCGGCAATATAATAGATGCATCTATGGTTCGTGCCGCTCGACCCTCGGTAATGTACATATTATTCTGGATTTGGTCGAACGACCTCGGCAGAATCGTGCATTATATCACTAGTAGCCCGACTATTCACGAGATAAACCTTCCGCTAATTCCCAACATTTTTATGGTATTCCTTATTTATTTGATATTGGCACTTGACATTTTCTAAGCTGTTAAGGTAGAATACAAGATAGAGAAATTTATACTTTAAAAGAAATATTTAGGAGATTATCAAATATACAGATTTACCCCACTATCGTTGTGCACTTCACATCTGTTATGAGTTATTATATTAATTTATTGGACCTCTAGGAAGTGTCGATGTCGACCCCTCGTCACTACTTCTTCGGGGATAGGCTAGATACTTACTAGGTACGCGTTGATTTACGTACTCATGCTGCACTTCTGCGCTAATGTGCACGAACTGAAAAGTTCATTTGGTGATCATCTTGGCGCGTAGGTGCATCTGTGGGGAGACTTTATGTGAGCTGCGACCCAGGCTACAGATCGCTGTCCACCGAGTCTCCATCATACTAATTATTTTATCCTGTCTTATTTACATTCTGGACAGATGTTGTATTATTGTTGTACTCCTTAGAAAATGCTCATACACTCGTGACACCGGGTTTTGGGGATTTCTTCGGGTAGTTTATTATTGTGGTTCATGTAAATATTATCATTTACCCTGTAAATCCTATTTTATACTGTTTAATTATTGGAAATTATGATTTCAAAGTAATAAAATGAGTAAACAAATAGGTAAATCACCGTGGGTTTGCCCGACAACGGCGTTAGGCGCCATCACAACCTAAAGCGGATTTTGGATCGTGACAGCTTGGTATCAGAGTGTTAGGTTCACTTGGGTCTCACGAGTCATGAGAAAATCTAGTAGAGTCTTGCGTATCGGTACGGAGACGTCTTTACTTATCTTCGAGAGGCTACAGGGCTGTTAGGAGAACTTCCCTTCTTGATTCCTCATTGTGTGGTTTGATTCCTTTGAGGCTTATGCCTTTATTTCTTCTTACTCAATCTTATGCAACGTGAAGTGCTTGTTATCAATTGCGCATCGAGGAGTTGTAGTGGTACCAGAGACATGGTGCAGGATGTTTTTCCTTGCATGTTCGGGCAGGCTAATATCGTCGCCGTGCAGAAGGATGTTCTGTCATTTCAGCTTAGTAGCTGTAATTTTTGATGGTTTCGAGGCTACGCGCAGATTGTTATGATGTTCAGGCGTCATTATCGCACAGTGTTGGTGTAATGGTAGGGTGCTTATCTATGTGTCGAGGCAGTGAATAACTTGAAAGGAGGATTTCTCGATGCATGATATAGGTGTTCAGCATTTAAATCCAGCGGAGGAAAGTCAATAGGTCTATGGATGCTCAGGCTTTGGTTGATGAAGTAGCGAGACTTGATATTCTCGAGTGCGGTGTTATTCTCAATTTTGATGTGGTGTTGTCGTCCTTGTTGGAACGCATTAAGGTTTGCCGGTGTTATAGTCTTCTTTGATTGTTGCCTTTGGGGCAGGGTGTTGTGAAATGGTTCCTGAAGAGCAGTTGTCAGAGATAGCGGTATGTAGCAGTTCAGAATCAAATTGGTATTTCTAATGTTGATGGCTCGAGAAAGATGATCTTCTAGGTGGTTTAGTGTTGGTAGCAATTCATCAGTTCCGGTGCTACAGGTATGGATTTGAAATGGGGCAATATTCGGGCAGTGAAGTATGAGGAAGGGTATGGCGGGAGGTGTCTCGCGGTGGTTGAATTACTAGCAGGTCAAGTATGAAAAATAGAGGTTGAGAAGTTGCTTAAGGAGATGGTTTAACCGAAGTAAGAACGGCAGATTAGCATGTGGATTATGTGGTAGGACAGCCGCGTGTCTTGAGAAAGTTTAGAGCGGTTTTGGAATCGTGGTGGAAATGTCACTAGGTCTGCGGATTGTATTTGGGATTGTGGGTACTGTACTGAGGAACATTGAATATTGCAGGAAAGAGTTTTCCTGAAATGAAGAGGGGTGTGAAAACTTGATTATCGTTGGGATGCAACATGACTTCAAGTTCAGGATGTATTTTCACACTCTTAGTTGATGTCAATGGGGAATGAACAGACTTGTACAGCTGGTGGATGAGCACGGGCTCAAGAGGGTTTACTGATTTTGTGGTAGTTGTACCTAGTGCAGCATCGTTAGGAGATGTCGGTATGGAATTCCACAGGTGGGCTATCTCCTGGTGGATAGGTCAGCTGTTGCCTGATTGTGATGAAGTTTTTACGAAGAGTCCCACTTACTACGAAGCAGAAAGTCGAGTATACAATTATGGCTGATAACTCGGAATGTTCATAAAAAGTTTAATAAGAAACTACAAGAAATTTTTGTGGGTTGATGGTGCGAGGTCATAGTAATCAAGAAGGAGGAATCGTTGTGGGCTCTACATTATCGATGGTAGCTTAAAGCTAAGTGGGGGAGCCCACCGTCTACGATTGGATCGCGTGATTGTCTGCTTGTGTAGTCTCTATTTATTGGTGCATTGGTGGATTATTTATGACTATGAAAAGGAAACTCGAGCAGAGAAATTGATAAATGTGTGCCATATTCTGCCTTATCGATTCATGTGCAGAATTTTGGGAAGACTCAGAGATTATGCTTTTTGTGGATGTAATGTACAAGGAGACGAATTCAGCCTGTTGGTTTCTTGAGAGGGTGTTCATGTGCTAGTAGAGCGTTAGAGTTTGGTCATATTCGAGATCAGGTCTGAGTGGGTGACTCCTCACAATAGTCCTAGTGGGTTCAAGAATTTAAGGTGCAGCACCTAAGAATTTTTGTTTGCTTTGTGGTTAAGGAACAATTTGTTGCAGTGGATTATGAAAGGAGGCTTGGAGTGTTCTATGTTATCATTGGGTCTTCGGTGCGGTATTAGAGGAAAGGGAGAAATAGCTTCGGACTCGTGGAAGATCTTGAAGAATGGGTGTACGAGTTTGAGATGCTATTGTGCGCTTGAGAAGGTTATGAGGTGATTCATGAGTATTGAGACGATGTGGTCTCGCGATTCGGTTCACTCGGGATGAGTGCGGATCGAGTTCGTTATGTCTTGAATAGAGCTATTATTATTTGCAAGGCAAGTCGAGAGTAAATTGGAAGAAGTTAGGTCGGTTAGTAATGGCTGAATCAGCATGATTGTGGCAAAGATCAATTCCTTCAGCGGGTGAAGTTATACATGTGGTTTGTAGTTGTACCCACGGGCTTGACATCCACCACAACTTGATTGATTTGGGAGGTACATGATTCAAATGACCTTGTGGTGTAAATGGATTCTGGAGGAGTCATTGCGGTTTAGATCATGACTTGAGGTTTGTATTTTCTACGATTGGGGAATTCAGTTGCGTGTTGCATTGGCTCTTCTGAAATAAGCTAAATGAAAGGTTTCTAGCCAATGAAGTGTTTATTCTAGTGGTAGTTCAGGGGTTATGATGAACTCTTGCACTCTAGTGTAGCGACATGACAGGTGCAGTGAGCAGCACGGGAATTAGAAAATTGAGGATCAAGGTTGCGGTTCGGTGTCGACAAGAATGTCACGAGCTCGGATGAGCAGGGGGAATTCAGATGTTCAGAGTAAGCTGACTTTTTCTTTAGTGTCACCTGAGAATGGTGTTCTGTGGAAGGGGTATTGCATATTGATTCGCGGGTTCTTGAATTTCTTTGCAGACTATTTCTGTTGGTGGTATGGAGGTGCAGACTTTGCTACCTAGTGCGGAAGGTCGTGGGAGCGTACCCCACGGGGAGATTTGTATAAGTGTGACATGTTAGTCACATGATTTTTAAAAATTAAAACCAAGTACGGAGATTTTTGGTACTATTATTAATATGAGAGTTTATGCTTAGAAGGCACTCTATTCCTTTGGTTGTGAACTGTGGGAGTTTGGTCCAGAGTGGAGGCTTCTCGTGTGTGTCATGAATGGGGCCATTGTGGATCCTTGGAAGGTTATTGGCTCGGTTTAGTATGACCAGAATTGGTTTGAGGTCCGTTGGTGGGTCTTATGTGAGTGTACACTCTACGTCACATCAGATGTGTTCGTTCGGCATAGCATTACTCACGGAGGAGTTGACCCGCATTGAATGTTATTCCCATCGTTAGCGATTCCGTGTAATTTTATTATACCATGTGGATTGTGAGATGGTTTGATTATTCGCACACATGTTGAGGTCTCGTGTAGCTTGTATATTTATGTGAGCAGGATGTCTCTCGAGATGCAGGTAATTTATTGCACCTTAGTTGTGCTTGGGTTTCATAGCGTATGGCGCTATCCGTCTCCCCAGGATTTGTATTATGCACTTGGCGTGCTTGTGGTCGATATTCGGGCATTTCATAAGTATAAGCGTTATGACTTTATTTGTGTGTTTTCTTGTTGATTGTTATGCGTGGATCATGTTGCATGCCTCCTCAGGTATGTTGTTTGGATCGGATGGCACGTCGCCACGGGCATGTTATGTTGATCGGGTAGCACGCCGCAACAGCGAGATGTTGAGCATAGTTCCTTACACTCATTTTGTGTGTCTTGTTTTTCATCTCTTAGATAGGTTCATAACATCTATTCGGCCGTTTCATTTGCTACGTGGGCTGGGTAATTCCCTGTCAGAGTTCGTTCTTCCTTATGGGTTATATTCGAGTGGTAGCTTGTTGGTGCTTTGATGGTGCAGCATAAGGTCTTAGATGGTGTTTGAGGTGGCTTATTGCTTGAGCAACTTGTACTGGGTGAGACGAGATTATTGGAATTGAGATCAATGCAATCGGAGTTATGTAGGGTATATTAAAGAGCAAACATCATCATTCAGTTCAGAACAAGGTAATGGTTCTTATCTGGAGGAGAGACTCCATGATTTGTTGATTCGGCAGGTGGTTATTAGTTTCTACACGTCTCTTCCGTTGAGTATTTCGAGAGTTGGAACAAGACTTATATGCGTCATGAAGCATATTGCGGGCATAAGATTCATGAAATTCCAGCTATTGTGGTCGGAGGATGTTATTATGGGCAACTGACTTGTGTTGTGCATGGTGTGATTTCAGCATAGGTGCATGATCATGTTTTGGTACAGTGTGCGGTGATTGGTACGGTGTTCGTATGTTAGAATCGGGTCTTGTAGAGAAATTCGGAGGTTTGAATTTTGTTCTAAGGCTTATTGACTAAATAAAAGGGAGGATCTTCAATCTGACTCGAGCTAATGTGTTCATCTAGATTGTGGTGGCACAAGTAGGTGCACGAGGTGCTAAATAGTGATTTTGGACAACGCAGTCCTTAGCACGTCCGAAGACGAACGTATGTTAAAGTGGGGGAGAATGTAGAGACCCTACCGGTCATTTTGAGCTCTAGCGCGTCGTTCAGCAGTATGAGGCCTTGAGTAGCTTCACTTCAGGTATTATGACTTGTACCTGTGGTTGGAATGGAATTTCGGGAAGGTCGGAGTTGATTTGGAAAGAAAATTGTAATTTGGGAAGCTTTAAGTTTGAAAAATTGACTAAGGGTTGACTTTTGAGTAAAGACCTCAGAATCGGGAATTGAAGATTCTAATAGGTTCGTATGATGATTTCGTATTTGGACGTATGTTTGGGTTGAGTATCGGGTGGTTTGGGAGCATTTCGGTGCCTATTCTGGAAGGTTGGCATTTTGGAAGTTTAAGAAATTCTTATGTTTGATTTGAAATGAATTTTTGATTTATCAATGTGCGTTTGATGACCGAGCCTTGGAATATGGTATAGTGATTTGTGACTTGCACGCAAAATTTAGCATCCTTCTGGGATGTTTAAGTGTGATTCGGACGCGTTCGGCAAAGTTTGAATGTTTGAAAGATTAAAGAAAGTTTTCGGTCGTCGATTCATAATTTTGAAGTTGTTTGACATGTTTCGAGGCTTCGACTAAGTCCGTATTGTGTTTCGGGATGAGTTGGTATGTTTGGACGGGGTCCGGGGGGAACGAGTGCGAATTGGATTGAAAACAGATGGAGTTTGGACTTGGAGGAACTGCTGAAGCTTAAGGCTTCTGGTGCGATCGCACCTGCGGGGTTATGGCTGCAGGTGCTAGATCGCAGAAGCGGCCCAGTGGTCGCAGAAGCGATTGGGTCTAAGGTTGGTTGGATCCGCAGGTGCGGGCTTTGGAGCGCATAAGCGTAATGGGGCTTGGGATGAACACGTGCAGAAGCGGAGAACAATCCGCAAAAGTGGACCCACAGAGGCGGAATCTAGTCCGCAAAAGCGAACCACTAGGGGAAGTGAGGTGTTCGCAGATGCGATGGTTGGACCGCACTTGCAGGACTGCAGATGCGGTCAAGCGGCCGCATGTGCGTTGATCACTGGGCCGTGGTGCTTTTTAATCGAGACCTAGCTCTCTTTTCTCTCATTTTGTCTTGCGTTGGCTAAAATTGAGGAGCTATTTTGAGAGGTTTTTCATCGAGCAACATGAGGTAAGTGACTCTTACCTATTGCAAGTTAAATATTTGGATTATATTCGGATTCTTACACGGAAATTTATGAAAATTCATGGAAATTGTGGTATTTTAAGAGGAAAAACTAAGATTTGATAATTTTGGATTTTGACCATGATTTTGGAAATGGAATTGGGAATAAATCATATATTTGAGTTCGTATAGTTATGGGTAATGTTTGTCTTTGTAAATATTCGGAATACGGGCATGTGGGCCCGAGGGTTGACATTATCGACTTTTTGAGCGGAGTTGAGAATTGTTTAAATTAATTAATTATGGGTGTTAGAGTATATCTTGATTGGTTTGCACATTGTTTGACTAGTTTTGGATCGGCGGGCATCGGTTTGAGGTGTTAGAGAGGCTTTGGAGCCGGTTATGAAACTCCGGAGCGAGGTAAGTCTCCTGTCTAACCTTGTGTTGTGGAAACTACCCCTAAGTGATACTTATTGTTATGTGCAACTACTTGTGGTTTCTACATACGCACGAGGTGACGAAAGTCCGTACGTAGGTAAAGCATGTTTATGTCCGGGTAGACTTAGGACTTTATCATGTAATAATTGAATTACTTGAACTCGTTCTGCTGGCTTAGTTAATTAAAGTTATAACGTATTTTGATTTAGAAATAAACATATGTATGCTAGGTTGAGCCTTAACACTTTGAATTGTGGGCGAGTTATATGAGAAACGGTAAAGATTATATTTATTTTGTGCTCATGTACTATATTGTAAGCATGTGTCTCGTAATTCGGTAACTTCCTCCTTTTCTTGTGGAGCGGGTCGAACGCCTCGACAGTATAATAGATGCATCTGTGGTTCGTGCCGCTCAACCCTCGGCAGTGTACACATTATTCGGTATTGTGCCGAATGACCTTGGTAGAATCGTGCATTATATCACTGGTAGTCCGAATATTCACGAGATAAACCTTCCACTGTTGCCCGACATTTTTACGGTATTCCTTATTTATTTTGTATTGGCACTCGACATATTCTGACCTGTTAAGGTAGAATACAAGATCGAGAAATTTATAATTTAAAAGAAATATTTAGAAGATTATGAAATTTGCAGATTTACCCCACTATCACTGTGCACTTCATATCTTGTTATGACTTATTATTTAATTTTATTGGACCTCTAGTAAGTGTCAATGTTCCCCTCGTCACTACTTCTCCTGGATTAGGCTAGATACTTACTGATACGCATTGATATACGTACTCATACTGCACTTCTGCACTAATGTGTAGGAACTGACAAGTTCATTTGGTGATCGTCTTGGCGCGTAGGCGCATCTGTTCGGGAGACTTTATGTGAGTTGCGACTCATGCTACACATCGCAGTCCACCGAGTCTCTATCGTACTATTTGTTTGATCCTGTCTTCTTTACATTCTGGACAGATGTTGTATTATTGTTATACTCCTTAGAAAATGCTCATGCATTTATGACACCAGGTTTTAGGGGTTCCTTCGGGTTGTTCATTATTGTAGTTCGTGTAAATGCTATCATTTACCTTGTAAATCCTATTTTAAATTGTTTAATTATCTGAAATTATGATTTCAAAGTAATAAAATGAGTAATCAAATTGGTAAATTCGTTGGCTTGCCTGGCGGCGGCGTTAGGCACCATCACGACCTATAGTAAATTTTGGATCATGACATCTGCTGACCGGGGGAAGGTGTAAGACACCCTTCGAGTCCCGTGGTTCTAATGCGGTCGCTTCTATTGACTAATTTCCGGCTTAAATCAATTCTTGACTATTCTTGTATTTTATTGATTATGATTTGCCAATTATCATTTAATTAATTATTAAATTTTATTAATTATTTTGACCTAGACCGGTATGCACACAAGGTACTTCTTTGAGATTGAATGTTAAACCAAGATACGGAATGTGCACATGGTCAAAACATAATTATTTTAAATTTAAAGGTATCAAGACGCGGGAATGCGCACATGATCCTTTTTTTTCTTAAGCATGTCAATCCAAGATTCGGGTATGAATACACGGGCTAATATTTAAAGTACATCTAAAGTTTTTCTAGCATTTTAGAGTATTTCAATTATTTTATCTCTTTTAGATTCGAGATATATATTTGTATATTTTTATTATTTTTTTCTTTTACTAATTGGAACGGGTCTTGAATTAGTTCATGACTTATTTCGCTCCCTCCCAATTATTTTTCTTACCAATCAATTGGCTTTGACTTTCATATAGGATTAGTTTATTAATAACATTCCCATAATATAATTTGGACAATAATATAAGAAGCATACTTAAACTAATCAAAATAATATACAAAAGTAACAATAATAATTATTTAATGCAAATTATGAGTTAAGGCTTTAACAGGAGCCTCTGACAGTTCCATTAAGTTAATTTCAAAAATAATTTACAATATGAGGGCATGAACTATATGGTACCATATCAAGTAATATGGTATCTTCATGGATTCGAGAGTGATGTAGAATGGAAAACTTGATGTGTACTTCTCATAGATTAATTAAATAATTTATTATATCATAACCATAGATTAATACTAATTATTTAGTTATTACAATCTAAAGTTGACTTTTCATAAATTTGTATAAACCATAGCTACTGAATACTTGAAACATATATTAAAAATACTCTCAATAATCAAAGAAGTTATATATTATGACTACGAACTCTCCATTTCAATAATTAACTTTAATTAAAGTTATGCATCCCGGGAACAAATTTATAATAGAAGTAAACTTCTCCACAAATTATTAAACACATCAAGTAACTAAAACAAGAGAAGAATAAGAACCTTTGCTGTGAGGATTTTTAATATATATTGAGAAAACTCCAACAAGTAGATATCCAATGTCGAACTTGAAACAGCAAAAAGCAACAGCGAACCATAAACCAAAACTCGACAAGAACATAAAACCTAAATCTTGAACGAAAAATTCCTAACTTTGGGTGCTTTGTGAGAACGAAATAGAATTTGAGATTGAGTTTGTCCTTTTTTTTATATTTCACAACAAAGAAAATATTTACAATCTGGTGAGTTGAACCCGCGAACTTAAAACTACAAAGAATACTTCGATTTTCGACTCCGAACCTAATAAATCCACCAAACAGTTTATCTCAAAGTAATTTTCACTCTAAAAGAACAATGCTGGTTTTCTTAGCTGGTGAAATTTTTTCTCTATCTGATTCCTTTTTTCCTACTAAAGTGTGTGCGCGCTATATATAGAATGTGTGCGTGTGACGAATATGTGGGTTAAGGAGATGAATGGGGGAAATGGAGAATAGAACGTGAGGGAGGTAGGATTAATGTGAGCATTATGAAAGAATTAGGGAAATAGGGGATTGGGAGGAGAAAGTCGTGGTGTTAGCGTTAGGATGGGAAGAAACCTTTTTTTTGGATTTTCTTATCCTCATCTTTTTTTTTTGAAAGTAAAAGCCAATTAACAAGACTAAATAATCAAATATTAAAAGAAAAAAAATAACTACTTATACTAATATCATATATCTCTAAAAGAAATTTCTATTAAAAAAAAGTACTACGTACTAAGGCCTAGAATACTAAAAGAAGCGTTCTTATTCTTTTATAAGATATAACAAAATAACTAAGTAAGAATACTAATTAACTACATCTTAAAAAGATACAAGAAAATTAAATATTTAAACTATAATTTAAATGACACTAAAAAATACCATAACTTACATATTAAAAAACCTAATTAAAATAAACCAAATATTTTTTGTCAATTTTCTTTTTCTCTTTAGAAATAGAAATAGAATTTGTATTCTAAAAGTGTGAATATATTTTTAGTTTTTATAAGCTCTACTAAAAGTGAGATAAAGGTTTAAAATATTAAAATTAGACATAGAATACATATTTACACTAAAATAGTATAGAATTTGGGTATGGTCAAAAATTATTTTTTCACAAGATTTAAACGGAAAATAGGGATAGTTTGTGACATTTGATGATGTGAATCAAGTGCTCAGATTGTTTGTGTTTGTTTTGTGAGTCGATTTGCGGGTGACGTGTCGCGACCTGGTTGGTTCAATGAGGATGGCATGGATTGCCAAGTTGGAAAGGGATGGGGTGTTTGGACTGGGTTGTTTTCCGTTTGGGCTTGCACATTTGGGCCGAAAATGATTTAACTAATAGGCCATTTGTATTAGGTTGAGAATTGCAATGGTAGCCTTTTTGTCTTTAATACCTTTTTTGAAATTAATTTAAATAGACTTAACATTTCCAATAAATGTGGCAAAATTATAATTGTTATATGTACTACTAATTATTGATTAATTATCTATAAATGATACATATTTCGAATTATAGCACTAATTTCAAAATATTAATATAATAACCTAATTCATTGGAAATTAAGGAGTAATTTTATCAAATTATAAAACCTATGTAATGTATATCCAAAAGTTAGTTTTAAAATAGTAAATACATTTGTAATTACGTAATATTAGTACTATGTGATTAATTTTGAAACTAATACTTAATTAATTTATGAAATAGATATTCATTACTAGAAAAATACATTTAAAGTATTTATTATAAATTGTTAAGCGTGAATAAATTAATTTAAAAGGGAGGGTCAAAATTGGTCGTCAACAGCTGCTCCTCTTTGACCGGAGTCGATGAAAGAGTGTTCGGCCAAAGAAATTGAACCAAAGCCAATTTTGTCTCGACTTTTAGGTAGGTATTGCGGGAAATGAGGATGGTGAATTACAGGATGGAGTAAAGGGAAAATCTGAAAGATTTAGAAATATTGGGTCGAATTCTGGCTTTGAATTACTTACATACCTCGGGCTTAACGAGGATCAGGCCTCATGTAGTTCTGGACTAGGGACTTTGGTAAAGCAGCACTCGCAGCGATTGCCCAAATATCGTAGTGTGACGATACAACGAGACGGAAGATTGGTCACTTATGATGGCTTGAATTTTGCGGCCTGATTTGAATGATTTTAATATTTGAGTTCGCTGGTCATTTTGAGCTGGGATTTTGAGCCCACTACTGGGTTGGTTGTCCCCATGGCGTTGTAGTTTGGTCTGATGCTAAGAAGTAGTTCCACACTGCGACAGTTGTTCCTATGGAACAAAAAGAATACACACATACCAATATATTGTAATGCAGAATATATTAAGATGCGATGTAAATGATGCAGGAATGATGATGCATGGCTACCGGTGAGCCGTTATTTGGGATTGGGATGATGAGATACTTGATCTTGACTCAATTTGTTAGCCGGACTGTATACCGTTCCGCAGCTGTCGGACCATTTGAAAATAATCTCCGCTTGTTAGGAGAGTTAGATTGGTAAAGTGCATCTCTGCTTGCTGGGAGAGCTTTGCACTGAGAAATGTCTTCGCTTGTTGGGAGAGCTTGATTTGCAGAGTGCGTCTCCGCTTATTGGGAGAGCTTTGCACTGAAATGTAAAGTAGTCTCCGCTTGGGAGCGATAGAAATCATGCCTAAAGCTGCACAAAAAAAAGTTAAAACATTCAAGGTAACAACCAAATGAAATATAAGTATGCCCAAGAGATACTCTTGACTGCGAAGCTAAGTTGTAGCCATCGATTGGCAGAATGTTAGTAACGAGGTTCTTGATTATCTATTCTGGCATTCATGATTGACGGAGTTGTGCTGTGGATTGTTTTTTTTGTTGGAGAAGTTTGCAGTTTGCTATATACAAGGCCCCAGTTGGCGAAGCTGACGTTCGATTTGTACAAGGCGCTCCGATTGGTTGAGCTGACGGTTTGCTATATACACGGCTTCGATTGGTGAAACTGACGTGCGATTTGTACAGGTGCCCGATTGTTTGAGCAGATGGTTTGCTATTTATAGGACTTCGATGAACGAAGCTATCGTGCTATTTTTATAGGGTGCTCCGATTGATTGAGCGGACGGTTTGCTATTTACTAATTTCCACATCAACTATCTGATTCCAAAGCACCTGCAAAGGATTCAAGAGTTAGTCTCAGCTGTTCTTGAGACTTTAAAGTAAAAGGAGAGATAATCTTAGGCAAGTTGCGGGTCCGTCATTTTCCTCAGTGTAGTCCCAATGATTCTTTATTCCCTGTGACCTGCAATCAAAGAAAACTTCTTAGTAGGGGAGGGGGGAAAAGTTGGTTTGCGTCGACCACGGTATTGATTTGACCCAGCCTTTGAGCTGATTGTGCCACGAAGTTTGGTAGATGGAACACATAACTTTATATATATATATATATATATATATATATATATATATATATAAGAAAATATTTTGAAAATATTTGTTTCCTTTTAAGCAAATGCCATCGGTCGGAGTTAGAACATGTTACGAAGGGTTCTCCGCATAAGAACGCATTTCCCTGAGAACTTCGTCCTGTTGCTGTCGAACTTCCATGGTGTCTCTGACAACACAGCTACTGGCCATCGCGATGGCGTCCTAATCATTACAAAGGTTTCCTAAGGTTATGAAACAATCCTTTCAGGTTGCCTACGTATCCAAAACGAAATCAGGTATGTACGTAGTTTGTGGGATAATGATGAAATGCGATGAAATGATCGAGTCAGACTTAGGCTGCCTACGATCCAAAACGTAATAAGGTCGGGACATAGTTTGATTACAACAGATGAAAAATGATGAGATTAAGAAATAAAAATCATCGAGTCTGACTTAGACAGCCTACGTATCCAAGTGGAATCAGGCCAGAACGTAGTTCAATTACTAAAGATGACTAAATCCGAAGAGGATTTCCTACGTATTTCTTTCTGAGGAAATCATGTCGGTGTAGTTCCTAAACAACATACAAAATTGTATTTGGTTTTTCTATTGGGGGAAACCGAACCCTATGTGGTTGCCAACGTATCCCACCTGGGAAGTCAGGTTGAATGTAGTTTACATCAAAATCCTAACTCTATCTGTCTTCAGGCATAATATCTCTTGATTGCGTCCGAGTTGATTGGATTCGTGCTGACTCTTCCGTCCATTTCTTCTAAGATTAAAGCTCCACCAAACAGTGCTCTGCGGACCACTTAAGGACCTTGCTAGTTCGGTGCGAACTTTCCTTTAGCTTCTTCTTGATGAGGAAAGATTTTCTTCAAAACCAACTGCCCTGGCGTGAATTTGTGAGGCTTCACTCTTTTATTAAATGCACTAGCCATCCTGTTCTGGTATAGCTGTCCATGTCATACTGCATCCATTCTTTTCTCGTCAATGAGCATGAGATGTTCTTACTTGACGCGCATCCTTTTTGCATCGTCCAATTTTGCTTCTCGAATGTCTCTTAAAGACGGTATTTCGACTTTTCCGGGTATCACTGCTTCGGTGCCGTATGCCAACACGTATGACGTTGCCCCGGTAGATGTTCTCATGGTAGTCTGGTAACCCAATAAAGCGAAAGGTAACTTCTCGTGCCATTGTCTGTGATTGTCCACTATCTTTCGCAGAATCCTCTTGATATTCTTGTTAGCTGCCTCAACTGCCCCACTCATTTGTAGTCTGTAAGCTGTGGAATTGTGGTGGACTATTATGAACTTCTCGCATATTTCTCTCGTGAGGTCGCTATTGAGGTTTGCAGCGTTGTCAGTGATGATAGACTATGGTATCCCAAGTCTTCAAACAACGTTGTTCCGAACAAAATCTGACACTACCTTATTCGTGAGGTTTTGTAAGTAGATGCCTCGACCCATTTAGTGAAATAGCCGATGGCTACCAAAATGAACTGATGTCCGTTTGACGCTGTAGGCTCTATGTGGCCTATCACATCCATGCCCCAGGCGGCGAAAGGCTAGGGTGAAACTATTACATTTAACTCATTTGGTGGAACCCGGTGACACTGGTGACACTTTTGAACATAGTGGATGATGTCGCTTTCCATAGTCATCCAGAAGTATCCAGCTCTCAAAATCTTTTTGGCTAACGTGAACCCGTTCATGTGGGGTCCGCACGTCCATGCATGTATTTCTTCCAACAATCTGGTTGCTTCGATGGCGTCTACACATCTCAGCAAGCCTAAGCCTGGGGTCCTCCTGTAAAAGACTTCCCCGTTGAGGAACAAGTGGCTTACCAGCCTCCTATGGGTTCGCTTTTGACCATTAGTAGCATTTTCCGGGTATTCTTAGGTCTCGAGGAACTTCTTGATATCGTGATACCAAGGTTTACCATCTGGTTCTTCATCCACATGGAAGCAATATGCATGTTCACCCTTGATTTATACCTTGATAGGATCAATGTGGTTCTTTTCTGGATGCTGAATCATGGACGACAAAGTTGCAATGGTGTCTGCGAACTCGTTCTGAATTATGGGGACATGCCTGAACTCTATCTTCGGGAACTTCTTACACAACTCCTTCACAAAATGCAGGTATGACATTATCTTGACATTCTTAGTTGACCATTCTCCTTAGACTTGGTGGATCAACAGATCAGAATCTCCTATGACCAAAAGTTCTTTGATGGTCATTTCGATTACAAGGATGCATGCCTCGTATTCAGCCATATTACGAGAATCCGACGTTGGATAGTGTTGTCCAGATTCTGAAATTAGGAATGCCCCAATCCCGACTCCTTTGAAGTTTGCTGCTCCAGCGAAAAATATCCTCCATCCATGGTATGATCTGCAATATCCTTGCTAGAAACTAATACTTCTTCATCGGGGAAATACGTCGTAAGTGGTTCCTAATCCCCATCCACTGGATTCTCGGCGAGGTGGTTAGCTAAAGCTTGTCCTTTCATAGCATTATGAGTTATGTACACGATGTCAAATTTGCTGAGGAGAATTTGTCATTTAGCTAGATTTCCGGTAGGCAATATGTACTTGAGCAGATAGAGCCGAGATATCAGATGTGTGGTGTATGTCGACATTTAATGCCTTAGCTTCTGAGCAATCCAGGTCAGAGCACAACAACTGCATTCTATCAAAGTATACTTGGCCTCGCATGGTATGAACTTCTTACTTAAGTAGTAGATCGCCTGCTCCTTTCTCCAAATTTTTGTCGTGTTTCCCCAACACACAACCAAAGGCATTGTCCAAGATTGACAAATAGAACAATAATGGTTTCCCTGGTTCAGGGGGAAATAGTACTGGTGGGTTTGGAAGATACTCTTTGATTCTATTGAAGGCTTTCTAACACTTCTTTGTCCATTTCGTGGCAGCATCCTTCTTTAGCAGCTTGAAAATGGATTCGCAAATTACCGTGGACTGGGCTATGAAGCGACTGATGTAATTTAATCTTCCCAAGAAACTAACGACATCTTTCTTGCTCTTTGGTGGCTGTAATTCCTAGATGGCTTTGATTTTTGATGAGTCCAGTTCTATCCCTTTCATGCTTAGAATTAGACCCAATAGTTTTCTAGCAAGGACTCCAAACACGCACTTTGCTGGATTCAGCTTCAAACTATACCTTCACACGCATTTGAAAAATTTCCTTAAGTCGTCCAAATGCTCTGAACTCTTTCGAGACTTTATGATGACATCATCCACATACACTTTGATCTCCTTATGAGTCATGTTGTGAAAGAGGGTCTTCATGGCCGTCATATAGGTGGCGCTGACATTCTTGAGACCAAATGGGATGACCCTATAATAGTATAGTCCCCATGGATTGGTGAACACTGTCTTTTCTGCGGCTTCCTTGTGCATTAGGATTTGGTGGTTCCAGCAAAACAATCCATAAACGACTGTAATTCATGCTTCGCACAGTTGTCAATGAGAATGTGGATATTTGGAAAGGGGAAATAGTCCTTTGGACTAGCTTTGTTGAGATCTCGGTAATCCACACATATTCTAACCTTTCCGTCCTTTTTGGGTACTAGGACGATGTTCGCCAACCAACTGTTCGATCTCCTGCGGGAGATTGTCTAGATCATTGCGCTCAGTGGTTTCGTTACATCTAATAATCACGAAACACGGTTTTTTATCGATTTGATTATCGAAAAGAAAATCTAGGAATAAATAAAGTAGTAAAAATAGAGTTGAGATATTTAGGAAAAAGATTCTTAATATTTCATCAAAAGGGAACGTCGTAAGCATTCACAAGAGGCAAATGACAAAAAGGTACAGATAATGTACAAGCCTCATTGACCGTGCTCTTTCCAAAAGAAGACTTTTACAATTTCATCCTACCAAGACTCCCGGCGAACCAAAGATAGACTGACTGACAATTTTGCAGCTCTTCCCCTGGTTTGGCATCCCTGATAGTTGGTGTCTCGATGTCAGCTCCTTCACATCATTCTCCAATCATATTTACGAACAATTTTCCCATCGCGTCGATGATATCATCTTCGGGCATTGAACTATGTCCCAGACTAGAAAAATACTCTGGCACAAAAACCTTTTTCCCAGAGCTCACGGTGGGAGTTTTCTCTTCTAGAGGCTGATATCATGTGCCAACCTTTCCTTTCTGCCCACTGTGTTCAATTGGCTCTATGATCCCATCTGACTTGGTTCCCAACCCTGTTCCTAGCCTTTATATGTATTTCATCATTTCCCTCATGGCCATCTTAGATCTGTACGGCAATTGCATTCCCAGATTTTGTTCAGTCTTCTCCTCCTCCATAGTCGGCATGATTTCAACAACATGGAAAGAGACTCTGTCTAGTCCCTCAATGAATGGGAAAACATACTCCAAATAGGTGGAGTGACCCCACTCACCGTGGACCACGATCTCCTCACATCCCTACTCGAATTTTATGCATTGGTGCAAGGTAGATGGCACGGCCCCTGCCATATGTATCCAGGGCCTTCCTAGCAGTAAATTGTAAGAAGATGAAATGTTCGTCACTTGAAATAATACAGGAAAGTCGAGTGGCCCAATTTGCAAGGCTAGATAAATTTCTCCAATAACATCCTTTTGCAAACCATCAAAAGCCCTCACCCTTATGTGGCTTTCCTTGACCACCCTCGAATGAATTCCCAACTTTCGTAGGGTGGAAAGCGGGCAAATATTGACTCCTGTTCCTCTGTCGACCAGCACTCGAGATACCGCTTTGTGCCCACATTTGATAGTGATATGAAGAGCCTTATTGTGACTTATGCCCTTGACAAGAAGCTCGTCTCTTCTGAAAGTGATCGTGTTTTCTTCTACTATTTTCCCAAATTTTCACGGCCAATGCCTCGCTGGTGGTGTTACTTTGTACACTTACCCCCTTAGTACTTTCAATAAAGCGTCCTTATGGCTGTTAGAGCTCATCAGTAGATCCATGATGGATATTTGCGGTTGAGTTTTTTTTAACTGTTCTTCCACAGAATACTTTTTACTTGACATCTTTTTCCAAAATTTCGCGGCTTCTGGGTCTGTTGTGTTCCTTCTTGGAATTTTTTCTCTCCCTGGATTTCTTTGATTGACCTCTTTAGGGGTGTAGCATCTCATAGACCTAGTCATACCATGGGTTGCGGTAGAGTCTATCATTTTGGCTTTTTCCTTTTGCTGATAGGTCCATGGGATGGTTTTGTATTCTCGATCTTCTTCACTCTGAGTAGCATCAGCAGGCTACTACACATAAGTTTGAACTGTCACTGTAGGCTTTAGTTTTAGTGTAATGATGGGAGCCTTTTGAGGAGGGATGCTTGCGGCTTCTGCATTTCCGATAGTGACAATTGTTCTCTTCAGGTCATATACTTCATCTAATATGGTCATGTTGGCTCCCTGGTTTCGATGATTTGGCAATGGGTTGCAGTTCACATTAGGCAGTGCTGGAGTGCACTAGATAGCTCCGCTCTTGATCAGCGTTTCAATTTCATTTTTCAACTTTAAACAGTCTTCAGTATCGTGCCCTGGCATATTGGAATAATACATGCATCTCTTAGTGGCTTCAAAATATTTTGAGGGATGTTCAGGAACCCTTTCCTCGAATGGGTGTATCAATTCTGCTTTTCTCAACCTTTCAAACAATTGGGCTAGAGACTCAGCAACTAGGGTATAAGTTCTAAGACCCCTTTCTTCAAAGTTGGGACAAGGACGTGGTGCATACATAAGTCGGTGTTGGTGAGTAATGGTTTGGACAGGAGCATATGGTCGTAGTGGGTTTTGGTTGTTGTTGGCTCAAGGAGGGTTGTCTTGTGGTTGAGGATAGTAGTATGGTTGGGTGTTATAAATTGGAGCGTAAGTGGGTGGTGGTGAGCGGTTGTTTGGGGAATAAGAGGTACTTCCATGAGATGGGCTAGTTTGATAGTAGGGGAGGACTGCTGAGACCTCTTCTTTCTTTTTCTTCCCACTACCTATCGAACCTAACTGCATATCCTTGATGGCCGCATGCAGTGCTGCCATAGATTGCACCTTACCAGATTTTATGCCCTCTTCTAAGAAATGTCCCATCTAAACAAAATCGGGGAACTTTTGACCCATCATTCCCATCATCTTTTCAAAGTATATTCCCTCTTGGGCTCAGATGAAGTACTTGGTCAATTCACTGTCGTCCAGCAGTGGTTGCACCCTGGTGGCCTCTGTCCTCCACTGTCGTGCATATTCTTAAAATGACTCAGATGGTTTTTCTGCAGGTTCACCAGCGCGAACCGATCAGGAGTGATCTCTGTATTGGATCGAAAACGGTTCATGATGTCCTCTGCCATATCTTTCCAAGTTCTCCAATTCCGCGGCTCCTGTCGGGTATGAGTGCTTCTCCCGTCAGACTCCATATAAAAAGTTTCACCCTCAGATTCTCATTTCTCCCTATTCTACTTGTGGCAATATGCCCTTAAATGTGCGTGAGGGTCCCTTGTCCCGTCAAAAGTATCGAACTTTGGGGGTTTGTACGCTATTGGCATAACCACATCTGGGTGAATACATAGGTCCTCATAATCCAAGCTTTCACTTCCTTGGGCAACTGGGAGACTCTTCATTTGCCTTCTCAACATTTGCAATTATTCAGATACGGACTCTTCCTTACGCTTGGCCTCTATCTCCATCTCGGTGTACTGATCGATCTCATATGGCACCCTAACTGTGACGAGTGCTATAAAGGTAGGTTCGGTAACAACATATACAAGGGGAACATACCGCTCGTGAATAGCGGCAAGTGCCACAAGTAGCTGGTTGGTGGTGAAAGTGACTCCATCACGAGGAGGGGTAGTTGCATTAGTGATAATCGGCAGGTTTTGTGATGTCCGAGGATATTGTGGTACGTAAGGAGTGCGAATAGGAGGATTTGGAGGGTTAGCATGTGTAACTGGAGGTATAACTTGACTAGTAGGGGGTTCAGACAGGGGCATTGTTATTTTGGCGCGATGTTGAAGGAAAATGATCTGGAAGTGAATCCAAAGAAGGGAATCTGGGTGGCTGAGAAAGTGTTGTCACAGCCAGGTGCGACCTTTGACATGCTGTACCTCTTCCCTTAAGGATTCCATTTCTTGGACTATCCAAGCCACGTGCCCATCAATCCTAGTGCTTTCGTTTTCGTCGAACCGGGCTGTCGGCTACGACCAGAGCATGTTCAGTTGGGTCTTCTGCAGCTGCCATCTTTCCCTTAGAACTTAGATTGTATGGTGGCTAAGCCAATTATAGTCGATGCAAACAAACTTTATTTTCTGTTTTTGGGGGTCATAATAAAGAAAAAGATAAATAAGAAGAAAGAAAAGAAAAATATCAAGAGTTAGTTTCTTCATTTATGCGAGCGGGAAACCACATAGAGCAGATAATTCATGCATTACAGCTAGCGTGTTCCTAGAATTCGCAGGGACCTCTCATTGCTGGAGGTACGCCTAATTCAAGAATGTTTGACACAATGATTTGTTTTTATTGGTAATTTGGATAAGGATTGCATCACAAAGTTGCATGGGCTTAGACAGTTGCCCATTTGGAAAGTAAAGAGAGAAATAGGGATAAAGGTACAAAGTAGGGAAAAGAGGGGAAATTAACCAATTCTAATAATCATCCCCTGAGTTGCTTCCCGTGCCCTTCTCTTCTTCTGGCTCCTCTGCCGGATCCTCATTCGCGTCTTCCTCAAACTCTTCATCATCATCATTTAATTCAGACTCCTCCGCTAGATCTTCTTCTGGTTCTATGCTTGACTCTATCTAGATGTATTCTACCACCTTATCATCCTCTTCAGCCGGTGGCAACATATGGTCAATGGATCCCGGGACCACCTGAAGATAGTGTGGTACGATCTCATGGTAATATGCAAATCAACCACCATATCCTCTAACCAAGCTATACCCTCTCCTCTTGGGCGGGCCATCTTCTTCTTCATTAATCCAGACATAGTACTCGGGGGTGCACCATGAATTTTGACCCATAGGCATTGTTACCAGGCCATTCCACTCTTCTTGTAGTTTCCTTATCTTGGGAATTGGAATCTGGCCATTGAAATTATCCTTGTACAACACCGTCCTTGTCCACAGCGGCACATCTTGGATCATTCCAAATTGCCTGAGGACCCGCAGAGGTGAGTACGGCTGAATGCCTTCTAATCCAATCAACTCAATGACGTACCTTTGGGGAGTCCTCAAAATTGCTCTTCCACCTAACCAAGAGAGTTTCCAGTTGATCCATTCTCCTTTCAAATTGGTCAGTGTTTCCCCCCATTCTTCTTGCCCATGTGGGGAGATCTAGTGTCTCATTCTTTCATTATGGCCACGGATCATATTACTGACACACACGAAGTAGTCGATAATAGCCTCCGCTGGAACAAGTGTTTAGTATCCCAAATCTACAGCAGCAAGTTGCATCCTTTGTAGAAATTTTATTGTGCATAGGCGGATAAAGCTCGCAGCATCTCGGTCAACACCATCAGTACCAAAGTGGCTTGAAAATTACTGCGAAAGGTTGCAACGACCACCGATAACAGGTTTATATTGATGCGGCCCCTCTACTGTGGAATACCAATAATCCTAACAGTGCCATTATGAAAGTGATAGGCCTGAGGCTCTCCCATGTCGCCTGGTCACATTGGAATTCCCCTGAATACCACTCGTAGCTCTCGTGGTGCCCAAATCTATTAAACATCTGGTCGAGGCCCACCCGCACGTCCTCGATACTTCTGAGACCTCTACTATTGGTAAGACCTAGAGCATCCAAGAATCAATAGCCAGGCATAGTAACTAGCAGCACTAGCTTTCTTCCGTTGAATGACAACTCCATAAAACTCGTGACTTCCTCCAATGTCGGTACCAGATCACAGTTGGTAAATTTTAACACCACTTTAGCTGGATCCCTAAATTCTATCAACAGGCGAGTGAGCACTCTGTTTGCTCGGATGTTCATCAATGCAGTTAATGCCCCTAGGTGCGTCCGAACTTCGTCCCCATGTTCCCCACGAATTTTCTTCCACCACTATTTAAGCTTATGTGGTGCTCCCATTACCATGCTAATTTTAGGGATGTTCTGGTTGATTTCCATTTTGTGAGGTGGGTAGAAGAAAATATAATTGGGTAAGTGTTTGCTTTGGATGCGTAAGTGTCTTGCCATGTTTGTTTGTCTTTCCATAAAAATTATTTCATTGGGGTTCATGACTCGTTGACATCAGGGTGGCTTTCCTAATTGTGTGCTGGTGCCTGGGACCAACTCACCTAGGGTTTATGCAGTATGACCTGTTTTACTAGAGTAGAGTGTTTCCTACTTTTTAATTGGACTGAGAACTACGAGAAGTTATGTCGGTTGACCTGATAAAGTCATTCTCTGAAACTAGAGAGATTTGAAAAGAAGGTTCAGAGGGTTGTAAAAGAAAACCCTCGTGTCATTGTATGTGATAGTGTACGGCCATGAATCTATTGGAAGAGATGTGATGACTATATATATAAAGCAACAACAAGCAAAGGTGTAGCAGCAATATAGCAGAGTGATCATGGAGAGCAAGTAATTGTAAAGAGCAAATAAGGCATGTAAGCATGTAATTGCAGTTTTGATCATAATCAAAGCAATATACAAATAAATCTAGAAGCCAAATTAGTCTAAATTTGCAAAGGTTAGAACCTAAGTGTGGTACTCCCCAGCAGGTCGCCATGTTGCTACACCCTATTTTCCACTAGTCAAGACATGATTCAACTTGTGGTTTCTCTGTTGTTGATGAAAGAGAATTGCCACCTAATATTTAAAGGTATACTAGGGTACCTATTTCATTACTAAGTCATATTCTTTATTGGTCTTCTAACCGGTGAGATTATTGGTAAGAGTTCTTGTTCTTCTAAGGGGAAGGTGTTATGCATCTCTTAAGATCTACCTGAGGTAGCTCCAGAAAATTTAGACTAAGTTTGGGATCAATCATTTGTAAAAAGGCTTTGATTAGTAACATGGAAGGTTGCTTACTACATACCTAAGGATGATATTGACAGAAAGAATGTGGGGTCTTAAAGAGATATGAGTTTATGAAAGGGTTCATAAAAGATGTTAAAAGAGTTTTGAAATTGGTTATAAGCGGTCTAGATTTTATAAGTTTATAAAAGAGATTGAGTTATGAAAATACTATGATTTGGGGGATGGTTATTTACATAATGCTAAAAGGATGTTTGTGAGGACATGTATCTAGAATTACCTTAGATTCAAAGGTTTTTTTAGAGGGGTTATTTACTGAAATAATTCCTTAAATGTGACAGTTCTTTGAAGTGCAAAATTGAAATCTGATTTTCCCTTTTTGAATTAGAGCTGATGTTTTACCAAGTTCTGGAATTTTGAAATCTATAAAAGCAAGAAGGGTGGGTGAAAAAAAATAATGATTAGCGAGCAGATTATAATTAGCGAACTAATAATCTACTATTAGCTAATTTCACCTTATAATCCTATATTGTTTAAGGCTTGCCTAAGTTCATATGATATTAAAGCATAAAATAAAAAGCATGCGTTCTAATATATGAGTGTCATAAAAGATAAACAACAACAAAAACATAACAAATGCAACTAATATTAAACTAGTAGAAACAGCAAACTAAATTAACGAAGTAGTAATAATGATAAAGGAGTTGAGGAAAAGAGGACTGGACTCTTTGACTGGGTCATATGAAGGCAGGCCCAGCAGTGAAGAGACGCAGATACGAGCTAACTTTGGACTCCATAATGAGGGCAATATAGCTGGAATTGGGCCTGAGTTCATCAAGAACTCAGAGGCCCAAACAAATACACATGTGAAAAATAAGAAGGTCATTAGATATACATCCAAAACATTTAACATATTCTACCTACATAACATATTTTGATATGCATAACAAATACATAAACAGATAACTGAAGCAAGAATAAGATTAATATGGTAGAGGAAATTATATATTAATTCGGTGGCTTTAGTTAGCAAATAATTCACATCGGAAACCTTTCGTTGTCATTGAGCATTAAACCCTTAAAGAACTGAATGTGTCAATGAATTAAGAGCTAAGGAGGGAATCCCAATCAAGGTCAATGCTCCCTTTGGATCCCCCGACTTCAAAGTTCCCAAGGGACTCAAGGTTCAGGGAAATGCTTGTGCTGGGGAGGGCAGCCCAGCCTAGAGTTGAACTCCGCTCCCAAATACCCTAATTCACTAACGCCATGTTTTCCTTATGGGTTTAATTACCAATGGGGCCATTCCAATGCAAACTAAGTACTAAGGTATTACTTACCCAAAAATATACACTTTCCCCTTAATAAAAATAACACAAGAGAATACATACTACTATGATACTAAATAGGTGTACATATCAAGGAAACCTAAAAGGAGAGGGGCCAAGTTTTGAATACACATAGATATAAAGTGTTTTATAATCACACCATTGCAGGAATCAATTACCAAGGCATAACATATTCAAACAGGTATTGATAATATTACTTGGTACATCTAAGACATCAAAGCAGATTCAAACCAACAGTCATAGTCAGCAATTATTATAGAGATATTATCAAGGTTGTGGGACTGAACCTTTATCATGATTATAAACTAACAGATTTAAACATGGGATACCTAAGGTCTCAATAGGATCATGCTTTTAACAGTATTAGCAAGTTATCATGTTCAAACAATATCAACAAACGAACATCAATAAGGTTTGAGAGCCAAGTTCAGCTTTAGGTTAACAATAAAAGGGAGGGCTAAGCATAACCCAAGGTAGAATATGGTGTGCAGAGTTACAGCAGGGGCACTAGTAACATTTAATCAACTATAAATGGGTAGGATGAATGAAACAGTGATCTCACAAAGGCAAGGAAATTTGCACATTATAGAACACATTACTGAACCATACCAACATGTTGATAAAGAAAGGATATGGAAGACATTGTATTAAAACAAGTTCAAACTCAAACATAGATCTAGTTCAACATATAGGTATGAAGTGATCATGTTTCAGTTCCCAAAACTATCAATTAGTTATGGCTGTATGTCTAAATCCTATTTTTATGGAGGCCAAGTTAATGATAGATGCATGCAAACTTCACAGAAACTCAATAGTGACTCAAAGAGATTAAGGACATGGATGTATTGTACCTATTTTTGAATTACACATGTATATGAAGATCTTAACTGACTATGGAACAAACAAGCTCAGTTTCGCAACAATTACTATTTGACTAGGTCCAAACAAAATCATGACTTACACTAAGAATAGTTTAACCTTACAGAATATATACCCAGCAAAGATTCATGAGAATAAAACAGCTTCGTGCAAATAAGATAGTTTCTTATGCATACAACAGTTGAGCATGGTCATGAGAAAAGTTATAGTGATAATTTACGTATCACTCTCAGAGTTAGATACAGAGAAGAAAACATCTGAACACTCAGATTCCTTTCAACTTAGTTAAGTGACATGGACATATGGTATATCAGTTAAGATTACCAAATAATGAACATGGTCATGAAAAAATAGAATGCAGGGAAATAATTTGAAGAGGTGAACATTATAACAGTATCGCTGGTGTAAGGGAAACATGAAAATGATTGGTTTATCAATGATAGTAATCAAACAGAGTAAAGATCATAGTGGTAACTCAGAGGCAGTTTAACAAACATAGGCAGACAAGTAACTATTTAGACATTGTAAGTTCAAGCTTAAGGCTAAGGAATAGGGATACAAGTCTTGAACAAGTTAAAGTTTCAACTTAGCAATAACTATCAAGTAGCAAACTTAGCTTCTAATACTCACAAAATTACTGAAGTTTAATAAGACAGGAATGAGTTCATTGCAAGTCACTGAGAGCTATGAAGTTTACGTTGAACATAAACATATAAGAAATTAGGCATGGAGACTGTAAGAAAACTCAGAACAAAGATCAATAATTATCATTTACCTAATCGATTATTATTCTAGAGAATCATGACAGAACAAGATGATCATAAAAGGTTGTCAAACTAACAAAACATAAATATCAAATGTCAAACACATATAGCATATTATTAACCTATAGAACTTAACACCGACATATCTAAATCATTAAGAGAAATGAACGAAAGAAAGAGGGAGAGAAAGATGCTGACCTTCTTAAGGGCAGCAGACCAAACGAATTCCTTTGTTGTTCAAAGATCCTAGAGGTTTCAAACTCGAACCAGCAAAAGAAACTCGGCAGAAGAGAGAAAAAACATTAAGAGACCTAATATCAGAGATCCTGATTTTCTTAGTGTTTTTGGGACTGTATGTGTTCAGCGTAGGTTGTTCCGGTGTGTTGGTGTTAGATTATGTGATGGTAAGAACATTAAAGAACCTTTTTATAGTGGCATTCAATGCTCTAGGGCTTCAGAATTCAAAAACAGTAGTTGAGAGTGGCCCATGGTAGATAATTATAGCTAATCGAGTGAAAATCATAAGTCAGAGGGGGAAAATGCAGTAATGATTTTACCTGAGTACTAGAGTGGAGTGAGTCATTGAACGTTGAAGCATAAGAAACCATCGGTCAGAACCCTATACCCAGAGGTCATTGCGTTTGACCTCTGGGTGTCGAATATTGACGATGAAGCCAGCTAACACCTCCTACTCGCTTTGATTTGAAAGAACGAAAGAAGAAATAAGGTGAGTTTTAAGTTTCACCCTTTTGTTCTGATTTCTTCGACTAGGGTTTTGAAATCGAAAGGCGAAAATGGAAAGCACGACGGCACTAAGAGTGCAGGAAAAAAAAGGAACAACCATGCATGTCGTAGATTTGAAAGGTCGGTAGCGATTTGAAGTTTCATATCTCATATTAGGGTTCAGATTTTGGGAGATTTGATTTTTGGTGATGAAATAGGCAATGGTTCAGTGGGAATACTGGATATGGGAGACAAATAAGATGATTTGAGGTTGATTTCACGACCTTGCACTAATTTATGCAAGGTCTGTTGATCGATAGCATTAGGGCAGATGAGAGAAAAGAGAGAAGAAGGGGAAAGAAGGACGATTGGGCTGGTAGGAAATGATTTAGGGTTTGGGGGTGAGACCAAATGGTCTCTGAGTTAAAACGG
>MCJB01047339.1:101519-122741 GCA_002018475.1 Nicotiana obtusifolia
GGGGGGGGGGGGGGGATATGTGCTGTTGGATCATTTGATCAATGGCCCTGATAAATTGGGGTGCTACCTTTTAAAGAAATCAATTTTAGGAAAATATGGGGACCGTTGGATTTGTGTGATCCGACGCCTGAGATAATTCTGATAGTGGGTCGAGATTTAAATAGAAAATAGGAATAATTTGTGACCGTTGTTGATTTGAATCAACGCTCAGATTGCTTGTGTTTGTTTTGTGAGTGGGATTATCAGATGACGTATCGCGACCTGGTTGGTTAAATGAGGATGGCATGTATTGCCAAGTTGAAAAGGGATGGGGTGTTTGGACTGAGTTGTTTTCCGTTTGGACTTGCACATTTGGGTCGAAAATGATTAAACTAATAGCCAATTTGTATTAAGTTGACAATTTCAGTGGTAGCATTTTTCTCTTTAATCCCTTTTTTGAAATTAATTTAAATAGACTTAACAATTTCCAATAAATATGGCAAAACTATAATTGTTATATGTACTACTAATAATTGATTTATTATCTATAAATGACAGCACTAATTTCAAAATATTAATATAGTAACCTAATTCATTAGAAATTAAGGAGTAATTTTGTCAACTTATAAAACATATGTAATGTATATACTAAAGTTAGTTTTATAATAGAAAATACATTTGTAATTACACAATATTAGTACGATATGATTAATTTTGAAACTAATACTTAATTAATTTATGAAATAGATACTCATTAATAAAAAAGTACATTTAAAGTATTTATTGTAAATTGTTAAGCGTGAATAAATTAATTTTAAAAAGGAGGGTCAAAACTAGCCTTCAACACTCATGAGTAATCCTACGCCACCACAATCCATCTAAGTCCATTGGCACAACCCTAACTAAAAATCCTTTCTTCAACCTTAGCCCATAACCTTAGGACCAAATCCCAACATCCAGAATTTCATATAAGATCTGATTCTCGTATGTACACCCTCTACAAGTCTCACCAAGCTGGCCATAACTATATCATTAGGATGTACCCACACGATGTACCGCATAACTCATGTATTCGTAGTAATAACTTTCGACCATAACAGTTGCTCATTATCAAATCTGGTACCCGTAATATACCTCGTATGAAATAGAACCTTGTTCGAAACCTCCAAAATACTGCAAATGATAAAAGAAACATGTAAAATCTCTTAACAACCAACCTATCAACAAGTCATGGAGCTTGCTCGCCCGAAAAGGACCGTTGCTATATTTTGAGTTGAGTAATGACTTTATTCTTCCAAACATACCTTACCCAAATCCGATTGCTCTGATTCCAGGTGCAATAACCTTATCTCACCTAGTACAAGCTGCCCGATCGACATGCCACACAAAGTGCTACCTAGAACCACATATGACACAATTTGCACCGACAAGTAACAAATCAAATATAACCAAAGATGGAAGGAGGACCAAATAAGAGAATCACCTAACAAGTTTAATAAATACCACCACAAAGCACAACACTATGAACCCCTCTCACAAGGAGAAGCAAAACACACAAAGTAAGCACAAAGAATCATGTCCTATCATAACTCCACTGTGATACGTAAACAGATCCAGACATACCAATCAACATAGAATACCCATTTAGCCATAATGCTCAATATCAACAAGCACATGCGTATCAATAGCAAGCGCATGAAGTGCATGACTATAACCATGGAGAAAGGAATAGCACAATATACCACAGACAGGAAAAAATACGACTAAGGTAAAATAAGCAACTCAACACCCTAAGAGCCATCTCGCTCAATTCTCGCCACAAGGCCTAAGAAGAATCACATCGTGGGTGTGAATGGTCAAGTAGTCTCACAACCTATCGTAGCATAAGAGAATAACACATGGAACAAGGAAAGACATGAACGAGATTAACTCTAGCTGCTGACTCACCCACATCAACAATTATGCTGAGTAAACAACCCGATTCGATACAGAATACAAACTCCTACATAGCCTACTAACGGACCCCCAAATCAATTTAGATCATTTCAGAATTGATAAATAACCTTTCAAAAGTCCACAATAACATATCCATAACATATACAATCAGTTGTCTAACCCTAAACATACCTTCACGGTCTGCAACTAAGGAATAGTTTGCCTCTGGGAACATCCAGTCTCAAAACCTCAAGAATACCAGAATCCCCATACTTGATCCCGACTCTCCCACTCAAAGGACTGACACATCATTCATACATAATTACCTCATAAGAAATAATTCCATAAGTCTTTCGGGCCAGGTAGAAAAACCTGATCATCAGCAATCAACAACCAGGCGATCTCTACAGTACTAATCAAGCATCTGCAAGTCAAAATACAATGCGTCTTTTAAAACAGACACTCTTCTAAGGCGATCAAAATATAGTGCTAGCATCCTCTGAATATCTGAAATCTCTCATGCTATCTAAAACTCATTACCTTCTTTTAATACCGAAGCACAACGTTGTCTATGCAAATCTCAATCCCACATGGCGCAATGCATATCATCAATACTAACTTGTAAAAATATGAAAATCTCATAGCCAACTATGAATCACAAGTAGGATAAACACCCCATCAACCAAAAACCTTCTACTTAACCTAATACAAGAGAACATCACAACATGCATCAAACCTTTTATACTCGTAGAAGAAATCAACCTCGAACTGTGGTCATAACGGTCATGAACTCTTCAAAACTCGTTATCACATAACCAAGCCATTAGAATCGCGTCTATATAATCATCGACACCACGCAGACTGCCAAGCCCAAAAGTAACTCAAATCGAAATGCTCGCTCCAAAGAGACCTTCTGTGAATCCAAAGCCTTTTCTTGTGTCTCTTTACTACTATCATATAGATTCAATAATGATATACAAGTACTGTAAGTCTAGACACCATCCAACACAGATCTCAAAGAGAATCCTTAAATTCCACATAGGTGTCTTAATCCTATTTGAACCTTCTTGAAGGTCATTCACCTTGCTCTAATCCCTAATGCGTAGCCAATACGCATCGAAAAATTTGCGCTCCTCCAGAACATGAATATCCAAAAGAAGCAACCAAACAATTTCTTTTCCTTGCACACTACATCCATAACGAGTATCAAACTTAAATCATCCCAAGACCTTTATATACCCACAAGGTGCAGTGCATCATGCATCCAGCTGATACCTTGCTCAAAATCATCATTGATGAAATCTTCCTCAAATCATAGCTAATCAAAAAGCACATCCTAGTCCAAGAACTTATATAATAAGTGACCATGTGTAACGATTCGACCGCTCATTACTTGAAGTCATTTTACACGTTATCTCGTCCATTGTGTGTTATTCTTATTTAATAACGTGGTTGTACATTATCTCTCATTGTTGAGTTATTGTAGTTAAAGCTGTGAAAGCCGTTATCATGTTGAGGAGAAATTGTTATTGTTGAAACATCTTCCTTTTTTAGCATTTTATATTCATTGTTGTTGTTGATATTCTTGTACACATTGTGGTGGATCCGTGGGCTATTGTCGTGGAAACATTGATATTGTTGATTGTTGGCAAGTTGTGATATATGGGCACTTGTGGTGCCAGATGTCATTATGATATGATATTGACATGCATGCGGCGGTATAAGGCTTGGGGTTAATGAGCATGCATATAAGGTAGGACTTATGTGCGTGTTGCTTGTAGGGGAACTATGTGAAGCCACACGGCATCCTAAGGTGGGCAAAGGTGCGTGTAGCTATTTCGGGAAAATTATTTTTAAAATCTATTTCAAATGTAAGGCTCACGCGGCAGTGCAGAAAGATTGTGATTGAGATTGTGAATTGTGAATACGAGGCGGTACCTCGGTTATGATACTATATATATATATACACGAGGTATTACCTCGGTGGTAATTCTTATTGTACATGAGGTTGTACCTCATCGTGATTCTTGTTATCTCATGTTACAAAGAGTTTTGGTGGGAAGGTTTCTTGTTGTTTTGTTCTTCATTTTCCTAGCTGTTGTTGTCAGTTTTTTCTTCACTTTTCATTATTTATCCTTATTATGTTTTCGTAATGTTTATTATATCCTAGAAGGTGTCTTGACCTGGCCGGTCACTACTTCACCAAGGTTAGGCTTGATAGTTACTGGGTAGCATTGTGGTGTACTCATACTACGCTTCTGCATAATGTTTTAGCAGATCCAGGTATGTCTGCCCATACCGGACTCTAGAGTTGATTTGAGTTGCTGCTTTGGAGACTTTAAGGTATACCTGCTCCTCGTCCGCAGGCCTCGGAGTCACTTCCCCTATTCTTATTTACAGTTGTATTTTCTTTCGGACAGTGATGTACTAGACACTTTATCTTACTCTGTAGATCTTATGACTCTGTTCCACCGTTCTTGGGGAGTGTATGGTTGAGATTTTTTCTTCAAAAGTTTATATGAGTTTATCAGACTTGTTTTTAGTATTTTGTTAATTACATCTGTTCAGTTGCTATCAAATATTAGGCTTACCTAATCCTAGACACTAGGTATCAAAGCTCTAGGTTGTGACAAGTTGGTGTCAGAGCTCTAGGTTTACAGGTGTTACGAGTCATAAGCATGTTTAGCAGAGTCTTGCAGATCGATACAGAGGATGTTTGTACTTATCTTCGAGAGGCTACAGAACTGTAAGGAAAACTTCACTACTTTGATTCCTTGTCGTGCAAATTGGTTGACTTCAAAAACTGAATCTTTGACTTTCTATTCTCTCACAGATGGTGAGGACACGGACTGCTGGGTATGACGAACAGACATCCGCACCCCCTACTAGAGCCGCTAGAGACCGGGGCCGGGGCAGAGGCCAAGGAGAGGCATGTGGTGCAGCCAGAGCACCTGCCCCACCTACGACAGAGGAGCCACCAGTAGCTCCAGTTGGGGGACAGGCACCCGAGGTGCCTGTTGCCACCCCATCACTTCGGGAGACCCTCGCAGAGTTCTAGAACATGTTTTGTACTCTAGCTCAAGTGGGGTTGATTCCACTTGCACCAGCCAAATCACAGGCTGGTGGAGGAGCTCAGACTTCTGCGGCTCGTACCCCGGAGCAGTGAGTCCAGGTTGATCATGTCCTAGAGGTTATACCGATACTGCTTCATTCTCTAGTTCAGCTCGTGGTTAGGGAAGCAACATCTGAGGAGGAGCAGCTTGGATTTGAGATGTTCAAAAAGTATCACCCTCATTCTTTCAGTGGTTTGGCTTCAAAGGATAAAAATGGTTTTCTTGAGGAGTGCCACCGTATTCTTCGCACCATGGGTATTGTGCAAACGAATGGGGTTATATTTACTACGTTCCTACTGAAGGGAGCAGCGTATCATGGGTGGCGAGTGCACGAGGAGTGTAGCCCAGCCAATGCAGCTTCACTTTCATGGACTCAGTTTTCAGAGTTGTTTTTGAGAGAGTTTGTTCCTCAGACCATTCTTTATGTATGGAATGTGGAGTTTGAGCAACTACGCCAGGGTATTGTGACAGTGTCAGAGTATGGTGTCTGATTCAGTAATTTGTTCAGACATGAACCTGTGTTGGTTTCTACAGTCAGGGCGCGAGTCAGTTGATTTATCAAGAGGCTCCACTATGCCATTAGGTTCAGCATGGCTCGAGAGTTGGAGACAGATACCCCATATCAGCAGGTGGTAGAGATTGCACAGAGGTTGGAGGTTATGCAGGGACGTGAGAGGGAAGACAGGGAGGCCAAGAGGCCTTGAGGTACTGGAGGATTTAGTGGTGGTTGTGCTACAGCTACAGCCCATCATGGTAAGGGATATGTGAGTCGTCCAGTTCACTCAGCACTTCCAGCTTCTAGTGGTGCTCCGGTTATTCTGAGTTCTCAGGTTCCATAGTTTGCTTAGCCACTTTCTAGTGCACCTCATGCACGGGGTGCCTTCAGCGATCAGTCCAACCGACCAGGCCCGAGCCAGTCCCAACAGCCAAGCCAACCGAGAGCTTTCTTTGCGTGTAGTAATAATACCCCCCCACATGGTTTGAGACTGCCCAAGACTCAAGAGGGGTGCACCTCCTTAGACTACTCAGGCTCCACGAATTCAGCAAGGTCCGCGAACTTCTCAGGCCATGATTACTGCCCCAGTCGCCGATCCACCAGCACAACTAGCTATGGGTGGGGGACTGGAGGGTAGAGGTGAGGCCAGGCCAGATTCTATGCTTTTCTAGGTAGGACATAGGCGGTTGCTTTAGAATGAGTCACTACATGTATGGTTCCGGTTTGCCATAGAGATGCATCAGTCTTATATGATCCGGGATCCACTTATTCATATGTGTCATCTTACATTGCCCCATAGTTGGATATATCTCTTGATTCTTTGAGTTATTCTATTGATGTGTCCTCGCCTGTGGGAGATTCTATTATTGTGGACCATGTGTATCGGTCATGGTTAGTTGTTATTGGTGGTTTTGAGACCAGAGTCAATCTATTGTTACTTAGTATGGTAGACCTTGATGTTATCTTAGGCATGGACTGGTTATCGCCCCATCATGCTATTCTGGATTGTCATGCCAAGAGTGTACGCTAGCTATGCCAGGTTTACCATAGTTAGATTGGAAGGGTGCATTAGATTATGTTCCGAGCAGGGTTGTATCATTTCTAAAGCTTCAAGGGATGGTTGAGAAGGGGTGTGATGCTTATCTAGACTTAGTGAGAGATGTCAGTGCTGATACACCTACCGTTGAGTCAGTTCCGGTAGTGAGAGACTTTCCAGATGTATATCCAGTGGATCTTCCGGGCATGCTATAGAAATATCAATTTTCGTATTGACTTGTTGCCGGGCAGTCAGCCCATTTTTGTTCCACTATATCGTATAGCCCCAGCAGAGCTGAAGAAGTTACAGGATTAGTTGCAATAGTTGCTTGATAAGGGTTTCATTCGGCCTAGTGTGTCACCTTGGGGTGCTCCGGTCTTGTTTGTGATGAAGAAGGATGGTTCTTACGCATGTGTATTGACTATCAACTGGTAAAGAACAAGTATCCATTGCCATGCATTGATGACTTATTTGATCAGCTACAGAGTGCCAGAGTGTTCTCAAAGATTGATTCGCGGTCAGGTTATCATCAGCTGAAAATTCGGGATCCGAATATTTTGAAGAATGCCTTCAGGCCTCGGTATGGTCACCACGGGTTCTTTGTGATATCATTTGGGCTAACCAACGCCCCAGCAACATTTATGCACCTGATGAACTGTGTATTCCAGCCCTATCTTGATTCATTCATCATTTTATTTATTAACGACATTTTGGTGTACTCCCACAGTTGGAAAGATCATGAGCAACACTTGAGGACCGTGCTCCAAACCTTGAGAGAGAAGTTGTATGCAAAATTCTCAAAGTGTGAATTCTGGCTTGATTCGGTGCTGTTTTTAGGTCATGTGGTGTCGAGTGAGGGGATCAAGGTAGATCTGAAAAAGATTGAGCCAGTACAGAGTTGGCCCAAACCGTCTTCAACCACTGAGATTCGATGTTTCCTTGGTTTGGGTATTATCATTGTTTTGTAGAGGATTTCTCATCTATTGCTGCACCTATGGACAAATAGACCCAGAAGGGCGCTCCTTTCAGATGGTCCGAGGAGTGTGAGGTGAGCTTTCAAAAGCTCAAGATTGCTTTAACTACAACCTCAATGTTGGTATTGCCTATGGGCTCGAGGTCCTATACTATGTATTGTGATGCGTGTTAGCCTTGGCACGGTGTTGATGCAAGACGATAGGGTGATTTCCTACGCATCTCGATAGCTGAAGACCCATGAAAAGAATTATCCGGTCCATGACTTGGAGTTGGCAGCCATTGTTCATTCATTGAAGATCTAGAGGAATTATTTGTATGGTGTCCCTTGTGAGGTCTTTACTGACCACCGGAGTTTACAACATCTGTTCAAACATAAAGATCTTAACTTGCGACAGTAGAGGTGGTTAGAGTTGCTTAAGGACTATGATATCACCATTCTATATCATCCCGGTAAGGCCAATGTGGTGGCTGATGCCTTGAGTCAAAAGGCAGAGAGTTTGGGTAGTTTGCATATCTACCAGCAGTAGAGAGGCCATTAGCATTGGACGTTCAGGCCTCAGCCAATTAGTTTTTAGATTGGATGTTTTGGAGCCTAGTCGATTTCCTTCTTGCGTGGTTTTTCGGTCTTCTCTATATGATCGTATCAGAGAGTGTCAGTATGACGACCCCCATTTGCTTGTTCTCAAAGACACGATTCAGCATGGCGATGCAAAGGAGGCTACTATTGGAGACGATGGTGTGTTACAGATGCAGGGACAATTCTGTGTGCCCAATGTGGATGGGTTACGTGATTTGATTCATCAAGAGGCCCACAGTTCGCGGTACTCCATTCATCCGGGTGCTGTTAAGATGTACTAGGATTTGAGGCAGCACTATTGGTAGAGGGGATGAAGAAAGACATAGCGGAGTATGTAGTTCAGTGCCTAAATTGCCAGCAGGTGAAGTATGAGCGTCAATGGCGGGGTGGTTTGCTTCAGCGAATTGAGATTCCGGAGTGGAAATGGGAGTGTGTCACCGTGGACTTCATTGTTGGGCTCCCATGGACTCAGAAGAAATTTGACGCTATGTGGGTGATTGTGGACTACTTGACTAAGTCGGCTCATTTCATCTAGCTAGTGACTACTTATTCTTCAGAGCAGTTGCCTCGGGTTTATATCCACAAGATTGTATGACTTTATGACGTACCAGTATCCATCATCTCTAACCGGGGTACGTAGTTCACATCACATTTCTGGAGAACTGTACAACATGAGTGTCACGCCCCAAACTTGAAGAGGCATGGCCGGCATCCGGTGCCATACTCGGCCCAAGCGTACCACTCTGTAATTGTGAACTCTGGAGCGGTAACCCTCAACTTAGGTCGATGAGGCCATATTATAAATCATCTAAAAATAACGTCACTCTCTCATCTGAGGGGTAAACATACCCAAAAGCTGATATATATAACTGTGTAGGCCGACGAAGCCGCCATGAACATCTATTGATATACAAAATATACAAGATTCGTGTATAAGCATCTAGAAATGAATGTATAATGGTTGGTACAAGGCCTCGACCTACCCATCAAACCGATAAAAAAAAATAGACTCCAAGGTCTAGACATAGTAACTCCGAGGGAGTGGAGCTTACCAACCAAGCTGATGTTTGACTCTGTCTGCTGGGAAGGTCTATCCAGCTATCTATCAGGACTTGCAGGCATGAAATGCAGCATCCCCAGGAAAGGGACATCAGTGCAAAATAATGTACCGAGTATGTAAGGCAACATAATAACTGAAAGCTAGAACTGAACTGATAATATAATAATTGAAAGTAACTGGGAGTCAAAGATAATCTAAGGTTATTCTTACCTGGTGATACTGACTCAACTCTCTCAATATAGTAAGTAAAATAGTTGCCCAGCCCGATAAGGCTCGGTCTGTGTAACTGCTCTGTCGTAGTAGGCTCGCTCATAGGCGCTCGACCACACTAGGCTCTGTATCTCGGTAATTCTGGGCTCGCTCATAGGCACTCAGCCACAATAGGCTCGGTATATAATTTACCATCTGATCTGAGATTGCCTAATAGGGGCTTGACCACCGATTGTAGCTCAGTGGTGGTGAAAATACTATAATACTATATATATATATATATACATATATATGTATATATATATATATACATATATATATGTATATGTATATACACACTTTCTGCTCTCTTGACTGAAAGAAGACAATACTTAACTAAATATAAAGTCCTGATAAAGGAGAATACTATAGCTTATGAGACTAGGATAATGTACATAAATTCAGGAATACGAACTTCTATTTATGCCTCGTTATCAAACGCATGTAGTTATGGGATCATGCCAAAATAAAGGAAAGGTTTATCCTTAACATACCTTATCACAAGCTTTTCAATAACCACATTGAACTCATCTCTTCGCACCTTAATCTACAACAACGATAATAATACTATCATTAAGTTACGAAAGGTACAACTATCTCCTAACGAACGATAGGCTTATTTTATATTAAAACGGGCAGCATCTCCTCTATAATATTTACTTCCTCCAAATTTAAGATAATACCAACAACACAAGAACACAACATTAACAACATATATACATTATGTTCCAACCTTATATACACCACAAAATACTACAAAACAGCCCAAAACACCCCAATCTCTTCATACACAAAACAACCACCGTAGTAATGTCAAACAGCCAAAAAATGTTACGATGAACGACCAGCCCACCACCTTGCATTTATGTGGTATTTCTCCACACCCTTTCTCCTCCAAAACTCCCTAAAACAGTAGCAATACACGCAATCCAACAGCAACACAAAACAACCCACAAAATAGTCCACTACAAGTTGAATAACTCGAACTTACGGCTTCTGATCACCATCCCTTGAGTTCTTACAATTAAAGAAAGATTTCCCATACATTTCCAGAAGAAAAAATGGATGAAAGAGAGCAGTAAACTTACCTTGTTATTTGAATAACTCAGTTCTTATCTTGGTTCTTCAAACTCTAGGTTTTTCCTCCCACTAGAACTTGAAAAAGAGAGAAAATCAATTAGGGTTTGTATGCAATATTTGGGAGGATTTTTGCAGGGGTTTATGTATTGTTATTGTGCTAGATAATTTTCTTTATATTTCAGGAGATAATACCTTAAATGGGCTCTTTGGACGACCTGAAATAGCCCCTTTTTGGACTTATTTAATCCTCTCATTTAAGCAAGTAGATCACACACCTACCTGTCACCTAGCAGTCTGCAGAGTCTTGCAAGAACGCATATATCTCTCTACTTTGGTGTCGTATTGACACGCGGTTTAATGTGTTAGACAATAGACTCATAGATCTTCAATTTGATGGGTGCAACACCCCGTGACTCTAAGTATATCGGGAGAAAATTGCAGTTACTTTTGACCCACATTTCAGTAAAACTTATTAATGTAACTTGTGAGACTTTCATCGACTTTTGTTCCAGAACTCCGTTGAGTCCAAAACATAACACACGACTATCATACGACTAACATAAATCATAACATAACCTATTTATTATGTTAAGCACCCTAGTCTCACCCCAAAAGTACATGTTCCCAACTTGTCGACTTTCAACGAACTTATTTTCTTCAATTCCTTAGCAAGAGACTCCAGGAAAGCAAGCAAAATCATAGATACGAAAGTTTCCCTACAAAAGGGGCTGGCTTCAACAACCCATAAGGGACGACTTGCCAAGCTACACAAATAGTTAATTAGTTTATAGTCCTTAAAGTTTTCCTACAAAAAGGGGCTGGCTTCAACAACCCATAAGGGACGGCATGCCAAGCTACACAACTCAGAAAACTTTTGTACTATAACCAACGTTAGCTGTTCATAAGTCAGAAAACTTTCGTACTACAATAAGCTAACTTTCAAAGAGTATTCTTACTTTATTTTCATACATGGACCGGCCTTTCCATCCATTCGAAAGAAAGAACAAGAGAGAAATTTAGAAAGCACTCATATGTAATATATCACAAGAGATTTACAAAGGTTACATGATGTTTAGAAAATGGTTTTTAAGATGGTTCTAAGATGATCCTACAACTACTACAAGGCCTCCTTTATATAGAACTAGGAGGTTATTACAAGACAAACTTTCTGGATAAAATAAACCTATCTTACATGGCAAACTTATCTACAAGCGGGTCCCTCTCTGCATGTGAAGAACTTTAGGCAAAACAACTAAAAATACCTGAAAACATGTGAACGGGGTGAAATATACATGGTGTAGCATGTGAAAGTATGAGGGAGCATGTGACGTCATATGAAACTATTGTGTTGCATGTGACGAAGCATGTGGGGGCATGTGGAAGTATGTGAAAACAAGGTGAAGTGGGGCCCGGATAGTATGGAAAGATGTGAAAATTTGTCTTGGCATGGGTAGGATATTTTTTGAGGGTTTTTTGGTAGGTAATGTAGGATTATGGTGGGATTATCAGGGATTAAGATAATTATCCTTTATCGATCATAGAATTGTCTTCCAGGCATATTTTCGAAGACCTTGTGAAGTAACGCCTGGAACTTGACGGTTCTTCCCTGCTATGTTCCTTCTCCTTTGGATTGAGAGATGTAATCCGCAACTTTAATCTAGAAATGTCATGAGTGATCTTTTCTCGGATGACTTCATATGGTGTTTGATATTCTTTTGCTGCTTCCCGGACTCTTTCCCAGTGAGGATGAGTATTGGTATAATTCCAGCTTGCCCAATCTTTTGGCCATATCTCTTTCGGGATGCACCTATTTTGCTGAAAAAGGATTCTTTGTGCCTCACTATATTCTTCCTCCATTGATAAAATGGACACAGGAAATTTCTACCAGAATGATGCCTCTGCTTGCGCCTGGACTTTTCCATTAATGATCTTCACTGGCCTATGAAACATGAATATTTTTGCTGCGTAGGAATCACTGAAACATTTCACCCAATATCTTTTAGGCTTGAATCATAGTAAAAATACTATAAGGTCTGGTGCAATGTTATCAAAATCCTTGAAGACATTGCATTTGAATTCCATGAAAATATAATACTAATGGCATAGGTACCAGAAAAACCATAGTAGTTCTTGTGGAAAATCCTTGGCTTGAGCTATGAATATATGGCAGAACGGATATTCTGGATTGACACCATAAGTCTTGAGAATGGATCCTCTATATTGCCAGAAAACTTGGAGCTCATAATAAGTTCTTCTTTCCATAATAATTGACGGATCAAAGGGATCCATGAGGTTGAACAACTCTGGTGGATGATCTGTTGGCTTTAATAAAGTTGTCTGTGGTGTATTTGAAAGCATAAAGATGTGGCTAATTGGCTCTTGCTTTGACTTCAGTTTTGCTGTGGGAAATCTTTTTGAGAATTCTTCCGGTTACGAAAGAAAATCTGCGAGAATATTATCCTTTCCTTTCAGGTGCTTGACTTGAAACTTGTATGGAGAGAACCATTGAGCCCATCTGAGAATCTGAGTATTGGGGATAATTTTTGAATTTATCCGGATCATCTTTGGGAAAGCCTTCATATCTATTTCTATTAGAAATTCTCTATGGATAAGGAAGAAATTGAATTTCTTGATTCCATTCTTTACTACAAGAATTTTCTTGAAAGTGGAGTGATAATGTTGCTCGGCATATTTAAACTTTCTACTGGCGTATCTGCATATTTTCCTCTGGCCATCTTTTTCTTCAAATAGAACAGCACTCCAGTATTCATGGCTGGCATCAGTTTACAATATCTTCTTTCCATCTGAAGGGATGTAGAGAGACTTGACATTTTTCTATATCTCCTTTATTTTTCTGACTGTTTCATCTTGTTTCTCTCCCTATGATGGTGCATTTTTCTTGAGCATTTCTGTGAGCGGTGAAATGTATGTAGAGATATTTGGGATGAAATCTCTTACATAATTTATTACACCCAAAAACTGTTGGATCTGCTTTGTTATAAGGTTGGTATCCAGAAATTTAAGTAATTCCTGAAATATATGTGGTCCTGGACTGTATTCACCTTGGGCAAAATGCATTCCGAGAAAATCAATCTCCTCTTGAGCAAGAACCATCTTTTTTGCTATGTTTTCCTCTTGTCTGCTCAGCTCTTTTGTTGACATAAAATGCTTCGCATGCCCATTGTGAATCTGATGGCTCTATCAGATCAAATTCCAAAAGTTCTTCGCATTCTTTCTTTGCAAGCTGAAGATAATCTGGATTCATGCCTGAATGACTGGCCTTTGTTGGATTTATGTTTTCATTTTTCTTGAATGGGAGCTTGATGAAAAACTCTTGGTTTTTCCATAATGGGATTTTTTCTTTCTTCATGAAATCCTTGTAGGATTCAGCACATGAATGTTCAATGAGATTTTGCTCAATTTCTTTGATTTGTTCGTCATTGGTGATTTGGAATACTCTTGGAATCTCATAATAAGGTCTGAACTGCTTTTTAAAAGCTATCCCGTTAGCCTTGATCTGGAGTTGATCTCTAAGTTGCCTGTAAATGTCGAATCCAATAATAAGATCTTTTCCTGGCACATCAGACCCTAGCAGCTTGGTTTTGTACTTCAATGCTGGAAAGAACTCAAAATTGTGACCGGGTGCTTTGTAATGACGGTTGTGGTTAAGATTGCATTTGATGCAGTGTTGAAATCTTTAAAATGTGGCACCCATTGATCTTCAGGGAGAACAACAGGATTTATGAGTGAGGAAGTAGCTCCGGTGTCGATGAAAGCAATAACTCGAGCTGGTTTATCCCATTTGGATGAATAGACCTTGAATTCTACTTGAAGAACGACTGTGAGAGCATTAATCTCCTCTCGGGCCTCGATCACTGATTCTAAAATCTGGTACTGATCATTGCCTTGATCTTCATAGATATTGAGAGAGAATAAAGTTTCTTCATTGGGTTCATCATCCACAGAGAATATGGATTCAGGGTCCTCCTCTTTTGCAAGATGTATGCCAGTGTAATCTTCAATCTCTTCAAGGAGCTTGACAGATCTTCTTGACTGGGGATAATTTTTTGCGAAATGTCCAATCTTATGGTAGATAAAGCATATGTTCTTCTTGTGAAAATTTCCTAGCCTTCTGCGTCTAAAATATTTTGTGCGCCTCTTGGATTTTGATTTTCCATCTGGAATTCTTGGCCATCTGAACCTCCTGGATTCTTTACATCGTTTGGACGTGTGGCAGGAACATCCTGATCCGGTGATTAGATCAGATTTGCGGCATGCTTTGTCAAGCGCTGGATTGTGCTGGATAATTTGCTTTAGGGCTGAGCGCTTTGTACAAATGTCATCTAACGCGACGAAAATAGCTTGCCTGATGTAACCAATTTGTGGGATAGTTAAGGACTAGAAATTTTCTTCAATGATGGTCATGGTTCGGCTTGCCAACAACTTTGGAAGGGAAGAGACAAAGGCTTGCTTCAGATTGATGTCTCCGCCGATTTCAAAGTATATCTTCGCCATTTTTTGAAAATGCCTGTCAATGTCATTTCTGTCAAATGACACACACTTCATCTCAAAGAGTTGTCTTCGCATTTTCTCCTGTCTTTGGCCAGTATCTCCGCAGAAAACTTCATGTAGGATCCGGATGTTGAAGAAAAAATCTTGGGAAGTGAGAAAAGTATTTTTGTCTTGAATTCCAAGTGAGTTCCACCAATCTATGAGGATTCATGAGAACCGTGAAGTGAGTTCTGACAAGATGATATACTTTTCTCGTTCTGCCAAATTTTTGGTCACCATCCAAGTATAGAAGTCTTGGATCCTCTGAGGCCATTTTGAAACCTTGACGTCGTCTAAGGTGAAAGTATAGAAACCTGTTCCAACTGGCTTGGACGTCACGGGCTCGTATCTTCTTTCTGGGATTGGCTCATCTGTCATGCCTTCTTGTTCCTCATCTATTTCAGATACTTCTGGCTCCCTTGGCTGATTTACTAATATTGGGGGATTGTTATCTTCGGAAGAATTTGTTGTGGATTCATTGCTTGATTGAGGGCTATCTTCCATTGATTCATCTTCTGATGAATTCAGAGATTCCGACCATAGAGTATCTTCTTCTGATAAGTATGTTGGCTGGGAGACATAGAGGTCTGGAGCCTTCTGGTCAGAAATCATCAGATTTTCGAGGTTGGACCCTTTTGAACTTTCTCCTTGGTCTCGCCTTTTCTTGGTTTGTTTCTATGCTGTAAGGGTGTCTTTCCTTTCCCAAACCGATTTTGTGATATCAAAATCCTGTTCTTCTTTTAAGGGTTGGGTGAAAAAGATCAGAATTCTTGAGGTAGATGGATAAGTAGAAAAGGTGTAGTCTAATTTAGGTGGGGAATATGCTTGTGGAGACATAGGAAAGAAAGTCGGTTTTGAAGGGACAACTGGGGTTGTTTGTGGCTTAAAGTGGTCATTTCTCAAAAGTTGGATCTGTTCTTTGATGGAAATCATCTCCTTTTGTTGTTGTTGGAAGAATTGGAAAAGTGAAGTTCCTGGTGGACAAATCTCGTACTGTAAATTTGCCAACCTTAGTTCCAATGCTTTGATTAGTCCAACACTCTTCATAGTTGTTGTTCATGATCTTCAATATTTGTAACCTCCGAGGTAACGTGATAAATTACTTTATATACTTTTAAAGATGATTTCATTTCTGAGCTTACATCAATTGACTTACGACGTACTCTAACGTATGAAAACATGCGGTGTAACATCATTCCCCCTTTTGGAACATTCATCCTCGAATATTGACTGATGCACTTATGAGTCTCATAACCTATAGGTCTTACACATACTTTACTATTGTCCTTTCCATCTAGGCAACTGTTCTGTGAATAAATCCAAAGGTCAGGGCATTCCCCCCTTTAGGTCTCTCTCTCACACCACGACTTGTGGTCGGAATTCTTCTAATCTCGTAACTGTTACTACCTTATGCCATGCAGCCTGTACGACTCTGTCCTTATATGTGTGCCTGTATGATGCTTCTCTCCTTTGTCCTCCAACTTTTAGCCAATCTCGAGGCCTCACTTTGTGAACGTATACAGAACTATGACAAGTTATCCCTCTAGGCATCTAAAGGTGTACTGAAGTTCTTCGCTCGGTAATTGTCGAACTTACGACTATTGTTGTATCTTGTTTCATAGCCTCGGTTAGCTATGCTTATGGCACTACTATATCTAGGTAGCTTATACTATACCATAACACTTAGTTTGATTTATTATTACCAAGGTCTACTACCCAACTCCAGGTTACTCTCTCACTACTTATCTTAGATGTATAAATCTAAGTCACTTAATGCTTCCTCATTACTGTTCATCTTAAGAATGACCGCCGAACCTCATCTCATACTTTGGAACTTATATCCATTTATTTATTATTCTCCTTAATGTTGATCTATAATTTACCATTGATAACTTGAAACCTCTTATGTAATATATTTTCACTAGGGCTCACGTCTCATCGGGGAACATCTTGAGTTATTTGCCTCATCCACTTAGGGAAAATATTATATTTAATTAACCGTAGTTCATAGCATCCCAACATGATTCACCTTATGGGGGTATTTTAATTCCTGCACAACCCATTAAATCCCTTTTCTTTGAATCATTACCCAATCAAAGGCCCAAACGTTATCCTCTTATCTATCGCAATTATACCCTTATTCTACCACTAGGGTAGCATTCATCTTTTCTAAATGCTCCTAGTCTTTAACTCATATAAGTTCTTTCAGGTTGTACTGAGCTTTTTAAACTTAAGGAAACCATCAGCTCTGTTGTTTTGATGGGTGTAACCCCAAGGACTCACCTATTCTCATCACCTTCTCACTCACCTTTCCTCGTCCTTACTCTTGTCTACCTAAAACCTTATGGCTCTACTATACATTAGCTTGCGACCTACACATATCTATTTATACTATTCGCAACCTTCCTTTAGCTTGATAGCACCACAGTTTTCCTTATGTTATTTTGAAACCTCAAGTGAGACATCATGTCGTCTCTAACTCTTCTTTACTCGGGAGCTTCATACTTACTCCTTATGAGACCGGTACTTTTCTAACTGGCTTTATCGTAGAGCAATTATAGAATATGGATGTTGTACTATCTCTCTTGTACCTCTGATATTAAGATTGATTTTGTAGTGTTTTGAATCACGATTGCTATACTTATCAATGTCTAATAATAAGACTCCTGATTCACTTAGCTGATGTAACTCTTTGGTTTCCTCTTCTCTCTCAGCCTTTATGTAGGCTTAAGCTATAGTTCGATCTGCGACTCAGGGTATTAGTTATTACTTTCGCCTTTCATGGACGCTATGGAACATCCGTAATATAATCTTCTAACAATTCAAGCCTTTGTCTATGAGGTGGACTTAATTCTTTCTTTTAACTTATACCGGAGTCTCCTATAGCTGTGGCAATGTAAACATATATGTTGCATGGATAATACTCCGAAATTTTAGGTGCGTTCACAATGTAACTAACTCTGGGTCATTGATCGAATAATTCCTTTCGTGTCTTCTCAACTTTCTTTAAAAGTAAGCAATTATTTTTCTTGGTTGTTCTGCCACTTGTTGCATGAATACTTGGCCTACCTTAGTGTCCACAACTATTGGAATTTCGTACAACTCATATGACCTCAAATATTAGTTTTGATTTTACTTCTCGTTCCTTAGTCAAAACCAGTGCCACCTTGTTATGGAGTGCATACAATGTCATAGTGAGACTGTTGTTACAAGATCATTTCTTCTTTAGGTACTATGCTTATGTTGAAGCCTTCTTTCTTATTTCCTCAGGTAGTCTTTCGTTGTAGCACTTAGGGATGACCCTCTGACTCGTGTAAAGCTAGGAGCCTTTTACATTATATACCCGACGAAATTTTTAAGGTACTTACTCACCTATAATTATCCTTAGTTACTTACCTATGCACCTATGTGCTCGTAAGGTTACTTCTCAACTGAAATTTTCACTATCTCCCCGGAGGCACTCTCTTTTATTTCTGTAATACTTATACGGTACCTTTAACTACCCCAAATCCTATCTGAATATTTCTCGAGGTTTACGATGTCATACCTGTGAGACTGAATTTCCTGTGCCGGGTTTCACTACGTTTATCTTGCATGATCTGCTGATTTATCCGAAACCTCTTGTCTAGCCATATCTAGGCTCGTCCTAAATCGACTACTAACTACTCGCAAGTCCATGCTCATATCTATATTCTGTGTAACCACTCTTGGGTTATGTCTTTTGTCTTAAATTACCTTTCGCACTGGCTCCTAATGTATCAAGTCTCCATTCACTAATGTATCAAGTGTCCATTCCCACTTATTTATCAATAACATCCTGGCTGGGAACCCTTACTGCCTCTCCCCGGCATCGTGCTTACATAATATTCTGGAGTCGTAACATATCAGTAGGATCTGAATAAATGCAATCTCATTCCTTTCGCCTTTTTACCGTATTTTTTCTTTACTATTCATAATTACTTGAGCTATATAACTCCGACTTAATACTATATCACATTGTCTTCTTCCCTTTAGGGGAATACTATATTTAATGCTATGAAGATTTACCTATAAATGTTTTACCTCTTCATCTTTGGAGTCTCTTCACATCTTCACGGGCTGTAACTTGCCATGTTGTAACCCTTCTCTATCAAAGATAACTGAATTTCTTACGTATGAGAGTGACACCTAATGTAACTGGCACACTTAGTCCCTTAAGTTTAACTCTGCTCATAGTGCTTGCTTTAGGAAGCGTCTTCTAGAATGACCTTTAAAGGTTATTCTTCCGTTGTCCATGCTATCATTGCTGAAACGACATCTCCGAAATTCTCACGATGCCGACTATTATCAAATCCTTCGGTCCCTAAATCATGTTTGATTTTTTTTCTTGTTTACTAGTCCGTACTAATTTCTATCACTCCAGAGGTCTAACTTAGCCTTCTAGTAATCATGTAGGAGTCACCAACTCATTTCTCAAAATAAGGATATGACTTTATGGCTTATACTCTTTATGGTTTCAAGGCTTGTCTCCTCTTGTCTTTTCCTTCACTTGACTATAGACTCTGTCATCCTGCCATATTTTGATTTACCGTTATCACCAATTTATCACATCTTACTCATAATACTTCATTTAGTCTCTTCTTATTCTCCTGCTAATATCTCTGTCCATTACCTTATTCTGAAAACTTCAATAAAACACTCTATCTCTTCTAGCTCCCCTTGCTCCATCTACTGTCTCTTCGGGTCGCCTAACATTCTCTCTTGACTAGGGATGGGAGCCATACTAAGGTAAATATTTATCCCTTCTAGGATTCCACTGCCTATCTTCTAAAATTTCTAAACATTCTAGTATTCATATCTGACTGTTCTATTCTAGAGTGAACCATCTGGGTGTCTCACAAGGAGATCTATTACCACGTTTGCACTATCATTCGGAAATGTTAGCTAATGATAACAATCCATCCACCATTTTGGGTTACTCTAACCCCAGCTGGATCCTGATATCCCATCTTTCTCCTAAATAATAAATGTTAGTTCCCATAGGGCATAACTGAGATAGGTGTGGCCAATTGTATATATCTATGTTACTGTGGAAAGTAACTCAGAATGCTTATATTACTCTGCCTGAATTGTAAATATTGATAATCTTCACTAACTAGGTACCACGTACCCTTCTTCACCTTGCTTCTTTTACTTGTTGAAAGTTGTATCTACCTTCTAATTCTCTTATTGCTTTTTACCATATAGGTAAATAGAAATTCATGCCTTAGGGTTCCTAATCAAGAAGCTTACACGTCTTAGTACACACATGATCTGATGAAGACCTCACATTTACTCATCGTAAGCATGATGCAAAATCGAGTTCTTCTGACTCAACTCTTCTACAACCACATTCAATCTCTTACCAACTGTCTTTTTGGATGTAGGTATCGTTGTATTACAAATAAAATAAAAGTAAGGAGTTTGAATTCTTACAACTGAGCTCTACCACACGATCTAGAGTAAGAAGACAGTGTGACAGTCCTAAATGCCATGTAGCCTCCTGCTTAAAAGTGTGGTGCATAACACACCCATAAATAAGACTCTACTAGACACGGGTTGTAGATTCCCTAGAATAGAACTGCTCTGATACTAAGTTTGTCGTGCCCCAAACCTGAAGAGGCGTGGCCAGCACCCGGTGCCATACTCGGCCCGAGCATACCACTCTGTAATTGTGAACTCTGGAGGGGTAACCCTCAACTTAGGCTAATGAGACCATATTATAAATCATCTGAAAATAAAGTCTATCTCATCTAAGGGGTAAACATACCCAAAAGCTGATATATATAACTGTGCAGGCCGACAATATCGCCATGAACATCTACTGATATACAAAATACACAAGACTCGTCTATAAGCCTCTAGAGATGACTTATAATGGTGGGGACATGGCCTCGACCCACCCATCAAACCTATAAAAAAATGGACTCCAAGGTCTAAACATGATAACTCCGAAGGAGTAGAGCTTACCAACCAAGCTAATGTTTGACTCTGTCTGTTGGACCAATCAGGATAGACGGGCCTGCCTCGCTGCGGGTCAGCACCTCGGGCTCTCTTTCTACTTTCTGTCTGTCTACAGCCTTTCACTTGCTTCCAAATCTATCCATCTTACTTAGTCAAAAGCTTTAGATAGAGAGTAGGGGGGGGGGGCGC
>MCJB01047339.1:122761-161656 GCA_002018475.1 Nicotiana obtusifolia
GGGGGGGGGGGCGCACGGAAGATTGGTCCGCTCCGAAAAGCTGAGTTTTTCGGTTCGCCCCCCCTATGTGGTCGGCCTTCTTACCAGTCTGCCTCCTTTCTCTTGATGGAATATATCAATACACGAGCTCCAGCTTTGCTTGCGTTCTTCAGTGGCGCTCACCAAATGTATCACTCATCCCGCTCCCCACGGAGCGGTAATTTAGGCATCTTCAAAAGCTTAACCAAAGAGAGGTGCATCGCGGTATACTTTTTTCTTTTCTTCGTTGGGTCATGATTCCTAAGTCGGGGTGCTTATAAACCTCTCTTCACTTTCTGGCGCGCATGCCTTGCAAGTCTCGTATGGTGGCGTTAGCAAGTCGACGTTCCTGATATGAAAGTGAAAGTGGAGTGAAAGTGGAGTGAAAGCCGGTCCTAAGCAGGATCCAAAGACGTTTACAGCAGCGGAGGGTGCCTCCGGGTCGCAGCGGTTCTTCCATGTTAACTTAGTTGAAAAGAATCCTAGAGATTGATTGGCTTTTCCAGTACTAGGCTGCATTGCCCCTGACAAAAGACTTTCCCTGGGTTAGGACTGGTTAAGGAAAGGATTGCAGCTAGATAGTAGGCGGCGGGGGAAGCTAGCTAAAGATGCATAGAATGCCCTTTGCCCTAACGGAACTCGCATCCTTCTCTCGTGACTTCAGGTGCTCAACTTTGCGAGGTCTATCCAGCTGTCTATCAGGACCTGCAGGAATGAAATGTAGCGTCCCCAGAAAAAGGACGTCACTACAAAATAATGTACCGAGTATGTGACACAACATGATAACTTAAAACTGCAACTGAACTGATAATATAATAACTGAAAGTAACTGGAGTCAAAGATAATCTGATGTTATTCTTACCTAGTGATACTAACTCAACTCTCTCAATATAGTAAATAAAGTAGTTGTCCGGCCCGATAAGGCTCGATCTGTGTAACTGCTCTATCATAGTAGGCTCGCTCATAGGCGCTCGTCCACACTAGGCTCTGTATCTCGACCATTATGGGCTCGCTCATAGGCGCTTGGCCACAATAGGCTCGGTATATAACTTACCATCTAATCGGAGGTTGCCCAATAGGGGCCTGTCCACCGATTATAGCTTGGTGGTGGTAAAAATACTGTAATACTGTACATATATACACTCTCTATTCTCTTGAGTGAAAGAAGACAATACTTAACTGAATATAAAGTCCCGATACGGGAGAATACTGTAGCTTATGAGACTAGATTATGTGCACAAATTCAGAAATACGATCTTCTCTTTATGCCTCGTTATCAAACGCATGTAGTTGCGGAATCATGCCAAAATAAAAGAATGGGTTAGACTTAACATACCTTATCACAATATTTTGAATAACCACATTGAACTCATCTCTTTACACCTTAATCTACAACAACGATAATAATACTATCATTAAGTTACAAAAGGTACAACTATCTCCTAACGAACGATGGGCTTATTTTACATTAAAACAGGCAGCATCTCCCCTATAGTCTTTACTTCCTCCAAATTCAAGATAACACTAATAACACAAGAATAGAACAATAACAACATATATAAATTATTTTCCAACCTTATATACACCACAAATACTAAAAAACAGCCTAACACACCCCAATCTCTTCATACACAAAACGACCATCGTAGTAGTGTCAAACAGCCCAAAAATGTCACGACGAACGACTAGACCACAACCGTGCATTTATATGGTGTTTCTCCACATCCTTTCTCCTCCAAAACGCACCTAATACAATAGCAATACACGCAATCCAACAGCAACACAAAACAGTCCACTACAAGTTGAATAACTCGAACTCACAGCTTTCGATCACCATCCCGTGAGTTCTTACAATTATAGAACGACTTCCCATACATTTCCAGCATAAATAATGGATGAAAGAGAGCATTAAACTTACCTTATTTGTTGAATAACTCAGCTCCTATCTTGGTTCTTCAAACTCTAGGTTTTTCCTCCAACTAGAACTTGAAAAGGAGAAAAAATCAATTAGGGTTTGTGTGCAATGGTTGGAAGGATTTTTGCAGGTGTTTATGTCTGGTTATTGTGCTATATAATGAGTGTTATATTTCAGGAGATAATCCCTTAAATGGACTCTTTGGCCGACCTGAAATAGCCCTTTTTAGGCATATTTAATCCTCTCATTTAAGCAAGTAGGTCACACACCTATTTGTCACCTAACAGTATGCGCAGTCTCGCAAGAATGTATATCTCTTTACTCCAATGCTGTATTGACAAACATTTTATTGTGTTAGACAATAGACTCAAGGATCTTCAATTTGATTGGTGGAACACCCCGTTACTCTAAGTATAAAGGGAGAAAATTGCAGTTACTTTCGACCTACATTTCAGTAAAACTTATTAAGGTAACTTATGATGACTTTCATCGACTTTTGTTCCAGAACTCCGTTGACTCCAAAACATAACACACCACTATCATACGACTAACATAAATCATAAAATAACCTCTTTATTATGTTAAGCACCCTAGTCTCACCCCAAAAGTACATGTTATAACATTCCCAACTTGTCAACTTTCGACGAACCATTATTTTCTTCAATTCCTTTAGCTTCTGAACCTTCCAACCCTCTTCCTACTTGTTGTTCATGATCTTCAATATTTATAACCTCCAAGCTAACATGACAACTTATTTTATATACTTTTAAAGATGATTTCATCTCTGAGCTTACATCAATTAACTTACGACGTACTCTAACGTACGAAAACATGGGGTGCAACATTGAGATACGCACATGGGTTGAGTTGAGTACAACATTTCACCCTCAGATGGACAGACAGTCCGAGCGCACTATTCAAATATTAGAGGATATGTTTTGTGCCTGCGTTATGGATTTCGGGGGCTCTTAGGATCAGTTTTTGCCGCTTGCGGAGTCTTCCTACAACAACAACTACCAATCGATTATTCAGATGGCTCCTTATGATGCCCTATATGGGAGACAGTGTCATTCTCCAGTTGGATGGTTTAAGCCGGGATAGGCTAAGTTATTAGGCACTGAATTGGTTTGAGTTGCTTTGGAGAAGGTTAAGATGATCATGGATCGGCTTTGTACACCCCAATCTAGACAGAAGAGTTATATGGATCGAAAGGTTCACGATGTTGCATTCATTGTTGGAGAGAAAGTCTTGCTTCGGGTTTCACCTATGAAAGGTGTGATGAGGTTTGGGAAGAAGGGAAAGTTGAGCCCTAGGTATATCCGACCTTTTGAGATCCTTGAGAGGATTGGGGAGGTGGCTTATAAGCATGCATTGCCACCTAGTTTATTTGTGGTTCATCCGGTGTTCCATGTCTCTATGCTCCGGAAGTATTATCGTCATCCATATCATGTTCTAGACTTTAGTACAGTCCAATTGGACGAGGATTTGACTTATATTGAGAAGCTTGTGGCTATCTTAGACAGACAAGTCCGAAAGTTGAGATCAAAGAATATTGCTTCAGTAAAGGTTCAATGGAGGGGTCATTTGGTTGAGAAGGTGACCTGGGAGACCGAGCACGACATGCGGAGTCCTTATGCATGTTGGAGGGCGAATATTTGTTTTAAGAGGGGGAGAATGTAGCGAGCCGATCGGTCGTTTTGTGTAACTCTGCCTCGTTACCTCTTTTTATGCTTCACACATGTGTGTTTATGATTTTATGACTTGCGGGGTTGGCTAGTTTCGTTACGGGAAGCTTTCGGGTTGATTTGAACCCTTGATTATTGACTTAGAAGTTTAAATTATAAACTGTTGACCAAACTTTGAGTTTTGTGAAAACGACCCAAAATTGCGTGTTTTATGGCTCCGATAGCTTCGTATCATAATTTCGGGCTTAGGCGTGTGCCCGGAATTGATTTTAGATGTCCGTAGGTTGATTTATATTTATTTACCATAAATTGGTAGTTTGAAGTTGAAATGTTTGACCATAGGTTTACTTTAGCTATCGAGCTCGGAATTTGATTTTAGGACTTGGAATTGGTCCGTTATGGTATTTGGGGACTTTTCTGCAAAATTTGGTGTCATTTGGAGTTGATTTCATAAGATTCAGACATTTAGATGTAAATTTAGAAATTCTTGAAATTTACTTTGAAATTCATGTGTTTTAGTGGTCGATTCATAGATTCAAATGTTATTTTTGTGTTTTGACCGCGCGAGCGAGTTCGTCTGATGTTTTTGGACTTGTGTGGATGTTTTGTTTGGAGCCCCGAGGGCTTGGATGAGTTTCAGACATGTGTTCGGAGTGTTTTGGACTGAAATTGCATAATCTGGTGTGCTGATGCTTCAGGTGTCGCATTTGCCAACACCAGACTCGCAATTGCGAGCTTAGCAGGGGACCCTCAGGTGTCTCAATTACGATGTCGGGCTCGCAATTGCGAAGGGGTCTGGGATTTTGGGTAGTCCGCATTTGTGAGAAATATGTAGCTCTTGCGAGGGTAGCAAGGTTCGCAATAACGAACCCATCTTCGCATTTGCGAAAAGCTTCCTAGGCCTATCGGTGCTGTAATTGCGAGATTTTCTTCGCAGTTGCGAGGGTCCGCAATTGTGATAACTGTAGGTGAATATAAGGGCTGAAGGTCGGGATTTCATCTCTCATTCTCACATTTTTGAGACCTAGACTCGGTAGGAGGCGATTTGGAAAGGGGAGTTTCACCTACAAACTTTGTTTAAGTGATCCCAATATATTTCTAATCATCTTCCTTCAATATATTTTAGATTTTAACACCAAAATAATGTGAATCAAAGTGAATATTTATGAAACTTGGCCAAGTTTTTGAAAAATAAGAAATTGTATTTTGAGACTCCATTTGGACTCAGATTTTGAAACTAATCACATATATGAACTCGTGGGGTCTTGGTTAGACGGAATCTACCATTGGACCCGGGTTACGACCGGGCGGGCCTCCGGTTGATTTTTGTTGACTCGGAAGGCCGTTAAAAACCCATTAAGAGGGTTAGAGATATTATATCATATTTTAAGTTGTAGAGCTCGATTTTGAGCGACTTTGGAGGCAATATTTATGATTTGGATCAGGGTAAGTGTTTTTGACTTTATTTTGTTCATTATCATGATTCCATCTTAGTTTTTATCATTTAATTGGTGAATTAAAGTGAAGAAAAGGGAGATTTTAGTAAAAACATCCTAAAGTGAAAATTGAGGATTTGAAGGTTGAATCAAGGTCAGAATTGGATGAAATTGGTATGGTTGAACTCGTAATTTTATGGGTGTTCGAAATTTGTGAGTTTGACCGAGTTCCGGGGTTCGGGCCTGGGGTTGACTTTTTGATTTTGAAAAAGATCGAAACTTTATTACTTGGAATTGTTTCCTACGGCATTATGTTATTAAGTTGTTTGTGACTAGATTTGAGTCGTTCGTAGGTCGATATGCGTGGGAAGGGCTTATGGAGTATTGATTTGTGTATTTTGAGGTGAGTCACATTTCTATACTTGGAATTAAGGGTATTTATCCCTGCGAAAAAAATGTTATTTGTGATGTGTTAGGGTGACGCACATGCTAGTTGACGGCCGTGTGGGCGTGCACCAGGGTAATCATTTTTCAAGTTGACTATTGGAATATGTTGCTATTATGTCTTGTTTTATTTGTGCCTTTCCTATTTGTTAGATTAATTGAGCAATGATTTGTGTTAGAAATCATATTTAAGTTATGTGGTTATTTCATTGAGAGCTAATGAGGCTATTTCTGTTGTTTTGGGTTATCTGATTTAACTGTACTTTTATACTCAATCATGATTCTTCATTGGCATGCCATATTTTAGTCTTTGTACATCATTCATTGTTACATCGCATGTTATCATTGTTGTTCCATATGTGGAATTCTTGGGCTGAGTGATATGATATTGTGAGCCCTTGAGGCTAGAGATATTGATGACTGAAGTGGGGCGTCAGAGCAGTGTTGAGAGTGTTATTGTGGATCGGGTTGTACGCCGCATCAGGTCATATTGGATTTATTATATTATTACTATTATTATTATTATTATTATTATTATTATTATTATTATTATTATTATTATTACTACTATTATTATTATTATTATTATTACTATTATTATTATTATTATCATTATTATTATTATTATTATTATTATTATTATTATTATTATTATTATTATTATTATTATTATTATTATTATTGAAAGTGAGAGAACTTGGAGATATCACCGTGAAATCATTCATGGACATGCATACTTGACATGTAGGCATAGAGATGTATCATTCCTAATGCTACCTGTAATTGACATGTTCTTATCGGTGTTGGGCTTTATTTGTTATACTTGAAAACATATCTAAATTCACGTAACATGAACTATCAGATTTTGATAATTACTTTGAGTTACTCATTGCTATTATCATCCTTATATCTGTGTTGTTGTTTATATTGGCTTTTGACTTTCTTCTTCTGAGCTCATCACTGCTTCAGCCTAGGTTAGTTCTCTTATTGAGTACATGGGATCAGTTGTACTCATATTACACGCTGCACTTCGTGTGCAAATCCAGGTACATTGGGACATGGTGATTGTTAGATCCGTGCTGGTACCGGCGTTTGGAGATTTTGAGATAGATGCTATGACGTCCGCAGACCTTTGCGCTCTTTCCTTTTTTTTTCCATTATTACTATTCTCTTGTTTAGACTGTTGTACTATGGATTTGGTTGTATTTTGATATTCCGTAGTGCTCATGTACTCGTTGACACCGAATTTTGGGATGCTTTTAGCAGTATTTTGGTTATTTACATCAGATATTTCATGATTTTTCCGTTGTTAAGTTACTAAACTATGTCTCTATCAAATTCCTTATTTTTTGGGTGACTATTGGCTTGCCTAGAAAGTTGTGTTTGGTGTCGTCGCACCTCCGGTAGGAGTTGGGTCATGACAAGTTTGTATCAGTGCACTAGGTTGCTTAGGTCTCATGAGTCATGAGCTGTTTAATAGAGTCTTGCGGATCGGTACGGAGGAGTCTGTACTTATCTTCGAGCCAAACTATTAGGAAACTCCACTTTCTTACATTCTTATCATGCAGAATTGTTATTTCCAAAGCTTGAAACTTGACTCTTCTATTCTCTCACAGATGGTGAGGACACATGCAACCGGCTCAAGCGGACGGCCACCAATAGCACCAGTTAGGGCCGCGAAAGGCCGGGGCTGTAGTAAAGGCCGAGGTGGGGCTCGTACTATAGCAAAAGCAGCACTATTGGAGCCTCCAGTTGCTCCAGCTAAGGAGCAAGTAAAAGATGTTGTTGAGCCAGTGGGACCAGCTCAGGCATCAGCAGTGCCATTGTTATCCCTGGCCTTAAAGAGGCCTTAGCCTAAATTTTGACTGTGTGCACGAGCCTATCTCAGGCAATTTCTGTTCCAGCTCACAGGTTGGGGCAGGTGCCCAAACTCCCTCTAGTCGTACTCCAAATCAGCTAGCTCAGGGACTCCAGACACTAGGATACTACTAGCACAGCTAATTGATACTGCTCGGGCCGAGGTTTCCCCACCTATGAGGGATGAGGAGCAGAAGTGATTGGAGCAGTTTGGGAGGCTTAAGTCTCCATAGTTCAGTGGAGCAGAATTCGAGGATGCTCAGGGATTTTTAGTTAGATATCACCGGATTCTTCGCACATCGGGTCTTTTGGATACCAGTGTGGTTGCATTCACTACATTTTATCTGACAGGGGTAGCCTACAGATAGTGGCAAGCCAATGAGTTGAGCAGGTTAGCCGGCACAGCACTACTTACGTGGCACGAGTTCTCAATTCTCTTCTTAGAGAAGTTTGTCCCATAGACTCGCAGGGAGGAGTTGTGTAGGTAGTTCGAGCAGCTACGCTAGGAGGGTATGACAGTGACTTAGTATGAGATGAGGTTCGCAGATCTAGCTCGTTATGTAGTGTGGTTGATTACCACTAAGAGAGAGAGAGAATCAGGAGATTCATTAATGGCCTCAACTATGGCCTATGCTTCAATTTGGCTCGAGAGGCCGAGACAAATGTTAGGTTTGACCAGGTGGCCGAGATTGCTAGGCTCTTGGAGTCAGTTCGCAGGCTTGAGCATGAGGAGCGGGAAGGCAAGAGACCTCGTGTTTTAGGTGGTTTTTGTGGTACCTCATCTAGAGGTCGGTCACATCACAACAGGGGTCGTCCTTATAGGATTGCTCAGATGTCTCATCTGGTTCATCGTGGTGCATTAGCTAGCCATGGTTCATATAGTACTCGTTCGATTCAGCCATCCTTCAGTGCACTCCAATCTTAGAGTTCGTACCGTGCTCCATTAGTTCAGGGTTCGTCATTACCAGGTTCTTCCAGTAGTTATTCTAGTTCTCGAGGTCTAGTTCAGGCGCCGAAGTCATCTCTAGATCGAGGTTGCTTCAAGCGTGGGGAATTGGGGCATGTGAGAAGGTATTGCCCTCGTCTTATCGGAGGTCCCGTTCAGCAGAAAGGTCAGGCTATGACTCATGCACCAATTACTACACCACCCCCTTAGCCAGCTCAGGGTGGGGCTCAGGCAGTACGGGGTCACCCTAGAGGGGGGATGGGTCAGGTGGCGGTCAGGCTCGATGCTATTTTTTCTCTGCCATGCAAGAGACAGCTGCTTCTGATGCTGTGATCACAGGTATTATTTCAATGTGCCATAGGGATGTTTAAGTATTATTTGATCCTGGTTCCACTTATTCATATGTGTCATCATATATTTCCCGTTATTTGTATATGCCCTGTGATTCATGTTACACCCCATGTTTTCGTACGTAAGAGTACGTCGTAAGACAATTGGTGTAAGCTCAGAAATGAGATCATTTTTTAAAGTACATATGGTAAGTTATATATGTTACCTTGGAGGTTACAAATCTTGAAGATCATAGATACCAAGTACCATTAGGGTTGAAAGACTTAGAAGACAAACTGAAGAAAATAAGTTATGTCGAAAGTCGACAAGTTGAGAATATTATAACATGTAGTCTTGGGATAAGAATAGGGTGCTTAACATGATAAGGAGGTTATTTTATGAGTTATTTTAGTCGTATGGTAGTTGTGTATTACGTTTTGAAGTCAAGAGAGTTGTGGAAAAAAAGTAGGCAAAGGTCATCACAAGCTACATTCATAAATGTGCAAAAAATTAGGTCAAATGTAGCTGTGATTTTCTCCCAATATACTTGGAATTTCTGTGCATCCCAAGGTGCCATATAATGAATATTAGACTTGTTAATTATGATTTAAATGATTGTAAATTCATAATATGACTATATATGATTTTTGGATATAAAATATAAAGTTTGAGAAAAATCGAATTTAAGTTGCGGAAAAACCGACTAAGGATTTGCCTTGTAAGAAGCTTTTTGAGCAATATATTTCGTGTGTTATATGAGGTCTTTTTGGGACATATTACATACCAAATTTAAGGTCTTGGAATTTAGTTTCCAACTCACTTAACCATTCATTCATACGACATCCGGATAAAAAGATATAAGCATCGGAAGAAGGGCCAATGCTAGGGTGCCAAGCTAGCACCTCTTTGACTTGTCAAAGGTGGATATATATGTATCCCTTATGTCTTCTATTTCTTCATTTTTCCACAGATCATGACTAAAATAAGACCATAATCTTATTCTTAAGCTCTCTACAAGGGTTTCAAAGAAGATAAACATCCCAGGTATGAAATCAAGAAGCGATAACATTAGAACAATCCCTACGACGTAAGTATCATTATACCGCCTCTCTTTTTCTTTGTAGTTTGAGTTTTGAAAGGTACTTCATAGTTAATAAAACTCCTAATTTCTGTAATTAAGCTTTTAAATATTAAGGAAGGTTGATAAATTCATTTCCTAACAGTTAGAACTCACGGGACGGTAATTGGAAGCTGTGAATTTGATTTATTTCACTTTTAGTGGACTGTTTTCTAGTCCACTCGTGTTGGCCTATTGTGCCGCTGATTTGTGGAGTTTGGAAGTACAAAGGGCATGGAAAAACGCCACATGTGGTAGGGTAGTGGGCTGATCACTCGTTGTTGCAATTTCAGGCTAATTGATAACTTGTTGATTGGGTGTGTTATGGTATATTTGGGTTTTTTGTTGTTTTGAAGGTCCAAAATTGTAGTTATGTTGTTTTTGAGTTGCTGGATGTATTGTGTTGTTGCCTCACCTATAGTAGGCTTGAGGGAGCTGTAAAATCAGGGGAGAAATGCTGCCCGTTTTATCTTAGAATCGAGTTATCATTTGAGATACGTGGTATACTAGCGCCATCTAAGTTGTGCATGTATTTCTTTGTTATAGGGTTGGCGCACTAGTTGTCATGAGCTTGTTGTTGAGTTGAATTGACGACTTGAGGTATGTTAAGGCTATCCCTTCTTTCCTTTTGGCGTGATCCATATGATACAACAAAACGAGCAAACACACAACTTTCACAAATGACTCTATTCTTAGAAGTACTAGGGGTGCCTATGTTCTTGATTCCCCATGTGTCCTATTGTTATATCGTCTGTATGGGTCTCAAAAAATACGTAAGTTGATAAAGTTTATTTCATGATATTAACTGAAGGCATATTGATCTTATGACATTCAGAGCGATCGTATTGACTTACTTCATTATGCATTGTATTCATTTATACATATGTATTGACCCATGAACAGATGGCGTTATATACACGTATATTATATGTATTTGGGGTATGGGGAAAGGCTATGGCATTATATACGCACCACCACCTGATCAGCTGGTATACGATGATGATTTCACCCACAGAGGCCGAGATGATATGATGGGATGCCCTCAGAGGCTTGATGATGTTATGTACGCATATACCTGCGTATGATATGGCATTTATATGCATATGCATGACATCGTAAATGTTTCATGATTCATAGAGCTATTCAGACTTACAGGTTGATTTCTTTACTTCATGTTTCTTTCATGTCTTTTATATACTGCTTTCATGCCTTATATTCTCGGTACTTTATTTGTACTAACGTCCCTTTTGCCTGGTGACGCTGTGTTTCATGCCCCAGGTCTCGATAGACAGGTTTGCAGTCCTCCTAGTAGGTAATCAGCTCAACGAAAGGTGTTGGTGGACTCCACTTGCTCCGGAGTTTCCTATTTGGTCAGTATGATTTGGACATGTATTGATTAGTATGGAGGGGCCCTGTCCTAACCTTTATGATTTTTATGTACTCTTAGAAGCTTGTAGACATATGTCATGAATATGGATACTTGTATGTCCTTGTCGGCCTATATTTTGAGTGTACAAATGATCATGTTGGCCTTATAGGCCAGTATGTCACATGTATAAGTTTTTATATCATGTTGGGTCGTCCTATATCTAGTATTTCTTTATGTTTTATTCTAGTTATCTCATGATGGGCCTTCTGGCCTATTTACCCATGATGGTGTGATAAGAAAGATATGTTACATTGGTACGCGGTTGAGTAAGGAATCGGGTGACTGTCGGGACCCTCCGATTTGGGTCGTGAAAATTCATTAGTTACGCATGTTCATGTATCTACATCGGTTGGTGCTTTCTTGGTTTGGCAGGTTATTATCACTATTTGGTGGAGGGTTTTTAATCTATTGATGCACCTTTGACTAGATTGACCCACAAGGGTGTTCCTTTCTGATGGTCTAAGGAGTATGAGGGGAGCTTTTAGAAACTCATGACTGCATTGACTACAGCCCTAATGTTGGTGTTGCCTATGGGTTCGGGATTTTACACAGTGTATTGTGATGTGTCACATTTTGCGCTTGGCATGGTGTTGATACAGGACAATAGGGTGTTTGCCTATGCATCCCGGCAGTTGAAGGTTCATGAGAACAATTACCCTGTGCATGACCTAGAGTTGGTAGTTGTTGTTCACGTATTGAAATTTTGGAGGCACTATGTTTACAGTGTTTATTGTGAGATCTATACCGATCATCGGAGTCTCTAGCACCTGTTCAAGCAGAAGGATCTTAATTTTTGGTAGCGGAGATGGTTAGAGTTGCCGAAAATCTATGATATCATTATACTATACTATCCGAGGTAGGCCAATGTGGTGGCCGATGCATTGAGTAGGAAGGCAAAGAGTATGGGTAGTTTGGAATATTTACCGGTAGCAAAGAGGCAACTAGCCATGGATGTTCAAGCCTTGGCCAATCAATTTGTTAGACTGGATGTCCCGAAGCCTAGTCGGGTTCTTGCTTACATTGTGGCTTGGTCATTGTTGTTGGAACGTATAAAGGCTTGCCATTTTGATGATCCTCACGTGTTGGTGTTAAAGGACACAGTGCAGCGGGGTGGTGCTAAGGAGGTTGTGATTGGTGATGATGGTGTTATATGGCTTAAAGGCTAGATTTGTGTTCCTAATGTTGATGGGTTGAGAGATTTTATCCTTGAGGAGGCTCACAACTCATGCTATTCCATTCACCCAAGTATCACGAAGATGTATCGTGACTTGAAACAACACTATTGGTGGTGGAGAATGAAGAAAGATATTGTTGTTTATGTCTCTCGGTGTTTGAATTGTCAATAGGTGAAGTATGAGCATAAGAAATCAGGAGGGTTGACTCAGAGAATAGAGATACCGAAGTGCAAGTGGGAGCGTTTCACTATGAACTTTGTGGTAGGCTTGCAATGGACCTTGAAGAAATATGACGCAGTCTGGGTTATTATGGGGCGGTTGACTAATTCTGCACACTTCATTCCGATGGTAACTTCCTATTCTGCAGAGCGGTGGGCTCAATTTACATCCGGGAGATAATTTGCTTGCATGGCATGCCCATTTCAATCATTTCTGACCGAGGCACGCAGTTCAGGTCGTAGTCTTGGAGAGCAGTGCAACGAGAGTTGGGAACTCGGGTTGAGTTGAGTACAACATTCCATCCTCACACAGACGGGCAGTCCGAGCATACTACTCACAAATTGTAGTATATGTTACGTGCCTGTTATGGATTTCGGAGGTTCTTGGGATCGGTTTCTTCCATTACCAGAGTTTGCCTACAACAACAGCTTTCTGTCGAGTATCCAAATGATTCCTTATGAGGCTTTATATGGGAGGCGATGTCGTTTTCCAGTTGGTTGGTTTGAGTTTCGAGAGGCTAGGCTGTTGGGCACTGATTTGGTCCGTGATGCTATAGAGAAGGTTAAGTTGATTCATGAGTGGCTCCACACAGCATAATACATTCAGAAGAGATATGCTGATAGGAAGGTTCGTGATGTTGCATACATGGTGGGAGAGAAGCTTTTGCTCAGAGTTTCGCCCATGAAGGGTGTTATGAGGTTCAGGAAGAAGGGCAAGTTGAGCCCATGGTATATTGTCCCCTTTGAGGTGCTTGAGAGGATTGGAGAGATATCCTACAGACTTGCCGTGCCACCTAGTCTATCAGATGTTCACCTAGAGTTTCATGTTTCTATACTCCGAAAGTATTATGGTGATCCATCACATGTTTTGGACTTCAGCACAGTTTAGTTAGATGGAGATTTGACTTACGATGTGGAGTCGGTGTTTTCGGTCGGCATGTTCAAAAGTTGAGGTCAAAGAATATAGCATGAATGAAGGTCTAATGGTGAGGTCAGCCAGCTGAGGAGGCTACTTGGGAAACCGATCAAGAGATGTAGAGAAATATCCACACCTATTTTAGGCTCCAGGTATGATTCTAGACCCATTCGTAGACGAACGTTTGATTAAGAGGGGGAGAATGTAACCATCCAGCTAGTCGTTTCATTTGTTGTTGCCTCGTCCCCTATTTATTGCCTCTTCTATGTTCATTTGTGGTTATGTGAATTGTCAGGGTGGTTGGATTGGGTTCGAGAATATTTCAGAATGAATTGGAAAACTTAATCCCAATGTTGGAAGCATAAGTTGAAAGAGTTTACCGAAGTTTGAATTTTGAGTAACCGACTCCGAAATGGAGTTTCGATGGTTCCAATAGTTTCGTATGGTTATTTTGGACTTAGGCAAGGTCGCGACCGCAATCACGTAGAGTGTTCGGGGTGGAAGGAGAAATGTGCTTCGCGTTCGCAAAGTGGTGACGCATTCACAAAGCTTTGGATAGATGTGGTCTTTGCGATCGCGTATTTGCGGTCGCCTTCGCGTATTAGAGTGAGTTCAGCTGAGGTGTCAGGCGTAAGCCTACGCGATCGCGATGTTGTTTCCATGTACGGGTTGTTCTAGAGCATGTGTTCTTAGCGTTCGCGACTCTAAGCTCGTGTTTGCGTAACGCATGTGGAGCTGGAAGTTGTTCTTCACGAGAGTGTGTTCGCGATCGCGAAAGGCAAATGATTGGGCAGACTATTAAAAATCCATCTCCGAGGTTAGAGTTATTATATCACATTTTGAGTTGCAGAGCTTGATTTGGGGAGATTTTGGAGGGGATTTTCATGATTTGGATCGGGGTAAGTGCTTTTGACTAAGATTTCTTCATTATTAATGATTCCATTTTAGTTTTTATCATTTAATTGGTTAATTAAAGTAAAGAAATGAGGGATTTTAGAAAAACTTCCTAAAGTGAAAATTGAAGTTTAGAAGGTCGAATCAAGGTCGGAATTGGATGGAATTGGTATGGTTGAACTCGTAATTGAATGGATGTTCGGAATTTGTGAGTTTCACCGGGTTCCAGGGTGCGGGCCCACGATTGACTTTTTGATTTTGCTAAAATTGTATCTTTATTGTTTGGAGTTTTTGATACGCTCAAATTACACTTTAATAAATAGTGTAAAGCGGTCGATATCAAATATAATAACCCAACAAGGTTAGGGTCGAATCTCACAGGCAATAGGTGTGAAAAGGTTACTTGACTAGTGTGTTACTCGACTAAAGTCGTAATTCTATCCAGTTAACCGTAACAAGAGTATGAATTGAGTTTTGTTTTAGATAAAGGCTAATTGAAATGTTGAGAATGTAAATAATTTGATTAAATAAACCAAGGTTGTGTCCCCATTAATGAAGTATAATGCTATCAGTGTCAATATGATATATTTCTAACGGAAGGTTCTTTTTTATATGCAAATGATGTCTAAGTGACTACCCAATATTTTTCAATAGTTAGGTAGTATTTCCTCTTTATGATTTTTCCAAATATAAAAGAGTTGCAATTAGAAACAATCAATTTATGCCAAATAAAACCCACTTATTCCTAAGCGATTTTATTAAACAAGGTTTAAAGCCTTGAGTCTTTGATATATACTTCTACCAAATTCTACCCCACTTTCCCAAGCAAAGATAGAATTTAACGGCGGTTGTTAATGTTTGCAACCACCAACAATAAATGAAGAATGAGAAGTAAATAAATATCAACCAACCGTTATATATATATTCAATGTTAAACACCCATTAACATAACACCCATTTAGGGTCCACAACCTTAGTATTTAAAGTTAGCTACTCATACTAAAATCTGAAAACAATAGAATATTAAATGTCATAAAGCTTACAAAGTGAGATTCTTGACCCAAAAGCTTCCAAAAGAAAGGAATATTAATGCCTTGTATTGTAGCTTCAAAGTCTGACAAGATAGAGCCCACAAAACCTAATAAATCTATTTATAGAGGGCCGAAAATCGAGGCAAAAATCGGACCAATCTGCCCTGAAGTTGAATATGCGACCGCATTTTTGACATGTCTATCCCAGATTGTAACCCTAGTTTCGCCTTCACCGCATTCATGGTTTGCGGTCCGCATTGTAGAAATGCGACCGCATCTTGCATCGCATTTTCTTCCTTCAGTAGACTTCATGTTTGGTTTGCGGTTACTTCTGCGGCTCGCAAACACGTTATGCGATCGCAGATAAGACCGCATTTTTGACATTGAACTTTGCCCAGGATTCTGTTTTGGTCTACGATCTCTGTGTGCAATATGCGGCTCGCATGTGGGTTTTGCGATAGTATATCCACATATGCGATGCCTTTTTGCTCTTTTCTTGTCTTTTTGTGGCTTTTTAAACTCTTTTCCATTCTCTTAGGTTCTTAAATCTCATACACTGCAAAAATACTAAAATTACCTAAGTAAATAGGGAAATTACATTTCAAACAAGCTAAAATCTAAGCAATTAGTCTCAAAAAGTACCGAAATTCTCCGGCACATCAACAGCCCCAACTTAACCTTTTGCTTGTCCTCAAGCAACTAAGATGACACTATCCTATTCTAGACTCCATCTACAAGACATGAACAATAGTGACCATGGACGGTTTGTTGTTAGTATATCAAGCATGCATCTTCGAGTGTTTTACCCTTCCTAAACCATCGATATTAACAAGGAAAACTAATCAACTTGTGAACTTTGAGCCTCAGACAACGTGACAAAATGCTACCCTCAGTTGAGTGCACTTGCGTTTTACTCAAAAACTCAACTTTTGTTCAACCTCACAGTTCATGTGTCCTCACTAGAAAGAAAGTCCCAAAATCACAATATTGACAAAAAAAAGAGACTAATTCACAAATACACTCACTCTCAGAAAAGTGTTTCAAGTGTTACAACATACCATACCATAGGCTTGCCCTTATTTTAATTCGTCGCTTAATTCTAAGAACGCTCGGTTGGAGATCCCACAAGGACTTTTTAGGCTTGTAATGTAGGTTTAGGGAAGGGTCGGATAAGTATTTAGATATAAGTGACTACATCCTCCTTGAACACTAATCACATTTTCTTTTCCTTTTGCACTTTATTTCTTGTCAAACCCCATAGCCACATTGGCATCTAGTTCCCAATATGGAACCACCTTAAATACCTCTCTAATTTTTCTTCAAGGCTCCATAATAATATATATAAACACATATTTATTTATTTATTTATTTATTTTGATGCTTGCATAATTTCATATGAGCACTTTGAGGTATATGCTCCTACACTCGATGTACAACCTTACCCATTTCCATTTTGACACCACACCCCCTTTTTAGCCTAATTCTCAATGTTCAAGGAGGAACTGGTTCAAAAGAGGTAATTATTTTACAAAAGGGAAAGGTTTGTAGTGAGGTGGCCAAAGAAAAGGTTAAAGGCTCGAATAGGGCACTAGTGATATTATTTATGCAATGTTAGGCTTGAAAGGCTAAAGAGGTTTCGCAAATAAAACAAAGAATGCCTAAGATCATCCCTCCAACCAAGTGTAATTATTATAAGAATCGAAAAACCAACCGGGCAAGTTCTAGATGGCAGAAGCAAACACAAGAATTATCTGCGCAAAGAACTCACACACATGGCACACGAACTGTTTGGTTCACATAGTTTAAAGCCCTGGAATCAACATTTGGCAACTCAAAGCTTTCATCATATATAAATACATAACTCTAGGTAGATGTAGAGTCATAGAGCGAGCCTCAAGTTCCAACAGTTGATCTTTTGAAAGGGTATAGGCTATGTACAGACACACATGCTTGAGACTAGACAATGACACCAACCCGGTCAACATGTTTCATTCTACTGTCCTGGTTCTACTATTACACCCTTGAAAAAGAACCCGGCAAAGAAAAAACAAGGGGAATTTATTTCTAATTACTAAAGATGGACAACTATCTACTAGTTTTTAAAGACAACTTATGTACAGAAATCACAAAGCACTAATATATACAAAATCACAAATAAAATACACATGAGTACATAAGTTTGTTTATAAAATAAATGTATGAATATGTACAACAGTTTCTAATTTCGCAAAAGTACAGACAAGGCTACCACCCCCAACCAAAAGCATGCCTTGTCCCCAATGCATATGAACATATAGTAGAGTTGAAGGGGCTCCCTGGGGCGCACTAAGCGCTATGGGAGTCGGTAGCCGGCTGACCCTCTTATGCTGAAGGAGGGATCTCTAACTGGTCGGAAACTGGAGCTGGGGCCTGTGAGCTACTAGCCTCGCCCGCTAATGGCTGAGTGGCCGATGGGTCTGCAGGGGCGGCCAAATCTGCTAGCGAGTGTTCTATCGCCCTCTGAATGTTTGCTTGCTCCTCATCCTCCACTGTAGGAGCAGCAATTTGCTTGCCCTTCTCCTGAGGGCCATCATCCTCCGAGGACCATGAATCCTCTTCATCTGCCTCCTCGCCTTCGGACTTTGAAGAATGTCCGGAAGTCTCTTCGTCAAGAATATCAACACGTACAGGAGGAGCTGGAGGGTTGGACATCCCGGCAGTCTGAGGTGCAATGTCAGCCATCAGAGCGTGAAATCAAGGCCCAAGTCTGGTGCAGCTGTGTCTGCCCCCTGCTCACCATCCTTGGGCAGGAGGGATGATAGATCGAACTCCAAATTTTGCATCTTGTGGAGCTCGGTCTTCATAGAAGAAACCTCCTCCCCTAGCTGAGGAAAACCCCTAACCTCACCGCGCTCTATCTTTTCAACCCTTAACTCAAGCTGGTGCAAGAGATCCCCATACAATGTTTGTTGTTGTTGGAGAGCTTTCACTGAAGTTTGTATAGGAGTCAGGGCTTGTTTGATGAGGTTGGGCAAGGTCTTCAAGAGCTGGTCTACCTTGGCATTGGCATGCTGGGCAATGAGACCAAGCCTCGAGAGGGTTGGCAGTGCAGAAGAAGGCTGACCAGTGGTGGACTGAGAGGCAGGCTCTGAAGCAGAAGTGGATGCTACTAGAACCTGAGGAGGCACAGGAGTCTGGGAGTTGGGATCCTGAATTGGAGTCTCTGGTGGGGCAGCAGCATCAATAATATGCGTGATGTCTATGTCCCTCGTTTCATTCCCGGTCTTGTCAGAGTGTTGCATGAGAGGAACATTCACAGCTTTACAGAGGGCTGCGATCAAGCACGGAAATGGAAGCGAGGTAGCACGCTGCTTTGCCCGGATACCGATCTCTTGGAAGATCAGAGTTCCCACATCAATCTTGATGCCCTCCATGATACATGCAATGAGGAGAGCTTTCTCAATGCCTATATCAGTCTCGTTCCGGGACGGTATCAAGCGGGAGGTAACAAAGCTTAGCCAGAATCGACCCTCTATTGTGAGATCCTTCTTGTATATCTTATTCCCAGGGTTGATCCAAGCAGGGGTACCCTTTGCTATCACCGACGCAATCCACCCACGCTCATTTTCCCTATTTGCATACTTGGCATCGTACTCAGCTGTGCTTGTTTGCCAGTCGGGGAAATATAACTCATTAATCACCTCACTGTTGCAAAGCACACTCTTCCCCCGAACAAGTACGGTGCCAGTAAAAATTCTGTTGCATTTGTGGTGCGCCGTCCTGCAGGCTCCATAAGATGCATAGAATTCATGGACCAGAGACTCATTATAATCCGTAGGGGCCTCAGTAAAGCACTCCCATTTTCTTGCTTTTATATTCTCGATGATGTGGGGGTACTGTTCTTGTAGCCCATTCAAGCTCAGTTGCTTCTCACCTAGGATTTTTCATTTGGTGAGTCCTTCTCTGTATAGTTCCCTGGATCCTTCAACCCCAAATCGGAGGTGAAAGTCATCTACGTGTTTCCTTTTTGCCTCAACCTGTAGATTGACTGAGGGAAAGAGTTCCTCCTCATTAGACTGGGAGGTGCTTGGCACATTGGATTCCGTTCGTAATCGTTTTGCCTGCGATGTGTGACAACCGGAAGGTGCCCTTTTCTTGGCTGCATGTTTTTGAGGAGCCATATCTGCACAAAGGTGAAATGTATGTGACATGGTAAGCAATAGTGAAAAGAATACAAAAACAAATTTAAAAAAATTAACAAATGCGACATGGTTTGCGGTCGCATAACCACTATGCGGATCGCAAACTTGTCGCAATCTTGACTGTGCAGTACTGGACCTCAATCTGCGTGGGTTATGCAATCGCAAAACCACTATGCGAACCGCATAACCATCACAGAATTTACTTGCACACACAAAAAACAAAATAACAAAATGCAATCACAAACTCCACTGCAAAGTGGGATATGCGATCGCAAAACAACTGCAGATAACAAGGTGTTAACTGGGTGTTCTGTTTCAGTTTGCGGTGCCTTTGCGGTTCGTATATTAATTAAGCGATCGCAAATGGCACAGCATTTCGTCATCGTCTTCAGGAAACTAGGGTTTAAGGATGCGGCCAAAATGCGGACCACATTCTGATTTTGCGGGCCGCAAATGCCTTCGTTCTGACGATTCAGTTCATCCCCCAACAATGGCAGTCCTATGTCTCTCTACCCAGTACCCCAGAAACAACCACGATATATACAAGCAACTACAGCAAGCAACAAAATCAAAAATGCAAAACGAAAATAAAGAAAATCACAGAAAAGATAGAAGTGAACTTGAGGAGATCGGGACACATACCAATGAAGAAGAGTACGAGAAGTATGGAGATTTTGAACGGGTATTCGTCCTTGGTACGATTCGATTTCTGTTTGCCTCACTTTTCTAGTCGTTCCTTTTTCTCTTTTGTTTTTTTTTTCTCTGTTCGTGTTTGGTTTTTTTTTTTTTTTGAAGTAGTGAAATATGAGAGAATGCGATGACATACCTGGAACTTTTGCGATGGGAAAGTCACCGCATAACACACTATGCGACCGCATACGTGTTACGCAGTGGGTTCTGCTGAAAGGGTAACAATGCGAAGCACAATGCGATCGCATAATGTAAATGCGGTCCGCAAAGCGCATTACCTTGTCGCATTTTGATCACAATTTTAGCAAAACTTACTGCTTCAGTTTGCGACTGAAATGCCGTCCGCATAGTGAAAATGGGACTACATCTGTGCAACAAACTTCACGCAGTGGTTTTTCTTCCCTTTTTTATGCATTCCTTCCCATTGTTGTGGTCTTTTGAATCCCCTACACTCTAACACACTCTTCAAATTGCTCAAGTAAATCTATCTATCAAAAGTTAAAAATTTAAAGAACAAAAATAAATGTTACCACACATGGGTTGCCTCCCATGAAGCGCTTGATTTAACGTCGCAGCACGACAAAGTTGGGGCTCCTTTGAAGTCACTCAATGGTCGGGCACGGACCATCTTTGAGAGCCAGCTGCTCCACCAAATGCTTTTCGCCATCTGTGCCCAAGTAGTGTTTGACTCATTGGCCATTTACTTTGAAAGTCCGGAGCCCATCTTCCGATGCTAATATGCTAGATAGCGCCAATATGTGTTCATCCAGGAATGCATCGTTGATTGGAAGATCTCCCTTTGGTCTCCCTGCTTCTTCAAACCTTGACAGATGATCTGCCACTTGATTTTGAGTTCCCTTGCGATCCTTGACTTCAAAGTAAAACTCTTGCAACAACAAGACCCATCGAATCAACCGAGTCTTTGCATCCTTCTTTGCCATGACATAGCGAAGAGCTGCATGATCTGTATACACTATCACCTTGGATCCCAACAAATAAGCCCAGAACTTCTCAAAGGCATAGAAAATGGCAAGAAGTTCTTGCTCAGTCACCGTGTAATTCATTTGTGCCCCATTCAGTGTTTTGCTTGCATAATAGATCGGGTGAAGAACCTTGTTGTGACGTTGGCCAAGCATTGCCCCAATGGCTACACCACTAGCATCACACATGAGCTCGAAAGGAAGAGACCAATCGGGTGTGACAATAATAGGTGTCGTGGTGAGCCTTTGCTTCAACTCCTCAAAAGCTTTGAGGCATTTCTCATCAAACACAAATTTGGCAACCTTCTCAAGGAGTTTGCACATAGGATTTGCATTCTTGGAGAAGTCCTTGATGAAGAGCCTATAGAACCCGGCATGCCCTAAGAAACTTCGAACACCCTTAACGGAAGTAGGTGGAGGAAGCTTAGAAATAATCTCTTTCTTTGCCCGGTCAACCTCTATGCCATGCTTTGAAATTTTATGACCCAACACAATGCCTTCATCCACCAGAAGTGAAATTTCTCCCAATTGAGCACAAGGTTGGTCTCTTCACATCTCTTAAGCACTTGTCTAAGATTGTTAAGACAATGATCAAAAGACTCACCTACCACGGAGAAATCGTCCATGAAGACTTCTAGAACTCTACCATGTCGGAGAAGATGGACATCATGCATCTTTGAAAAGTAGCCGGAGCGTTGCATAAACCGAATGGCATCCGGCTAAAAGCAAACACTCCATAGGGGCAAGTGAATGTCGTCTTCTCTTGATCCTCCAATGCTATGTTGATTTGATTGTAGCTGGAATATCCATCAAGGAAACAATAGAATGACCTTCCCGCTAGCCGATCAAGCATTTGATCAATAAAAGGCATAGGGAAATGGTCCTTGCATGTGGCTATTGAGTTTCCGATAATCCATACACACCCTCCAGCCAGTTACCGTTCTTGTTGGGATGCTCATTTTTCTCATTTTCAATTACGGTCATGCCTCCCTTTTTCGGCACAGGTTGCACCGGGCTCACCCAAGAACTATCGGCAATGGGGTAGACTACCTCGGCATCCAACCATTTGATGATTTCTTTCTTTACCATCTCTTGCATTGACGGGTTCAACCGTCATTGATGATCCACACTCGGTTTGGTCCCACTTTCCAATTGGATTTTATGCTCGCAAATTCCTGTGGGGATCCCACGAATGTCCGCAATTATCCATCCAATGGCTTGCCTATGCTCCTTCAAGACTTTCAACAATCGTTCCACCTACACATCATTCAACAAAGAAGAAACGATTACCGGTAAAGTATCATTTGAGCCAAGAAATTTATACCTCAAGTGCGGAGGAAGTGGTTTGAGCTCTAGTTGTGGTGGCTCAATAATAGATGGCTTTGCGGGAGGTGTGGCTCTATTCTCCAAGTCGAGAGAGAGTTTTGCCGGAGCATAAGTGTATGAACCACACCCCTCCAATGCATTTATCGACTCCATATAACCCTCCATATCCCCACCATCAAAGTTCACCAAAATAGCCGCCAATGCTTCGCCGAGGAATTGTTCTTCCATTTCCATTTCAACCGCATCTTCCATCTCATCAACAATATCAATCACCGAAATGCTTTCATACTCATGTGGTAGCTTCATACCCTTGCTTGCTTGGAATGTGATCTCTTCATTGTTCACACGGAATTTAATTTCATTCCATTCTGAATCCATGTGTGCTCTTCCCGTGGCTAGGAATGGTCTCCCCAAGATGATAGGGATCTCTTTGTCAACCGCACAATCAAGGATTACAAAATCGACGGGTAAATGAAACTCTCCCACTTTTACAATTCCGACCGGTCTCTTGATGGAATGATTGGTCATTTGCAATCTCATACTTGTTGGCTTTGGCATTCCTAATCCCCCTTGTTTATAAATGGCAAGCGACATTAAGTTAATGCTAGCCCCATTATCACAAAGGGCCCTTGCAAAATCACGCGCCCCGATAGTGCATGGAATAGTAAAGGCTCCGGGGTCTTCTTTCTTTTGAACGGAGGTTGTGGCAATAATGGAACTAACCCGGTGAGTCATGTTCACCACCTCATTCTTGGTAGTCCTCTTCTTGGTGATCAAATCTTTCAAATATTTGACAAAACATGGCATCTCTTGAAAAGCTTCCAAGAACGGGATGTTTACCAATAATTGCTTTAGAATGCCATAGAACTTCTCAAGCTTGCTATCATCAACCCTTCTTACAAGTCTTTGAGGAAAATGAGGACAAGGTCTAGGAATAGGCGGAAGAATGTTTGGTGTCTCTTTTGCCTTTTCCTTTACTACTTCTCGGTTCTCTTCTTGCACTTGCACATCTTCCGGAATTTTCTCAATTTCGACAACACTTGGCTCTTCAACCTCAACCCTTTTCTCGAATTCTTCTACCTCAACCACTTGTTCACCCTCTCCTTGTAGTACCTTCCCACTCCTAGTAATAATTTCCATGACATGAAAAGTTGGGCCACTCCCACTACCCTTTGGGTTCGCAATTGTGTCAATAGGGAGTGTTCCCTTTTCCTTTGGATTTTTCTCCCTAGAGAGATCTCTCAAATTACACTTTAATAAATAGTATAAAGCGGTCGACGTCAAATATAATAACCCAACAAGGTTGGGGTCGAATCCCACAGGGAATAGGTGTGAAAAGGTTACTTGACTAGGGTGTTACTCGACTAAAGTCGTAATTCTATCCAATTAACCGTAACAAGAGTATGAATTGAGTTTAGTTTTAGATAAAGGCTAATTGAAATATTGAGAATGTAAATAATTTGATTAAAGAAACCAAGGTTGTGTCCCCCTTAATGAAGTGTAATGCTATCCGTGTCAATATGATATATTTCTAATGGAAGGTTCTTTTTGATATGCAAATGATGTCTAAGTGACTACCCAATATTTTCCAATAGTTAGGTAGTATTTCCTCTTTATGATTTTTCCAAATATAAATGAGTTACAATTAAGAACAATCAATTTATGCCAAATAAAACCCACTTATTCCTAAGCGATTTTATTAAACAAGGTTTAAAGCCTTGAGTCTTTGATATTTACTTCTACCAAATTCTACCCCACTTTCCCAAGCAAAGATAGAATTTAACGGCGCTTGTTAATGTTTGCAACCACCAACAATAAATGAAGAATGAGAAGTAAATAAATATCAACCAACCGTTATATATATATTCAATGCTAAACACCCATTAACATAACACCCATTTAGGGTCCACAACCTTAGTATTTAAAGTTAGCTACTCATACTAAAATCTGAAAACTAGAGAATATTAAATGTCATAAAGCTTACAAAGTGAAAGATTCTTGACCCAGAAGCTTCCAAAAGAAAGGAATATTAATGCCTTGTATTGCAGCTTCAAAGTCTGACAAGATAGAGCCCACAATACCCTAATAAATCTATTTATAGAGGGCCAAAAATGGAGACAAAAATCGGACCAATCTGCCCTGAAGTTGAATATGCGACCGCATTTCTGTCGCATAACAAACATGCAGTCCGCATTTTTGACATGTCTATCGCAGATTGTAACCCTAGTTTCGCCTTCACCGCATTCATGGTTTGCAGTCCGCATTGTAGAAATGCGACCGCATCTTGCATTGCATTTTCTTCCTTCAGTATACTTCATGTTTGGTTTTCGGTTACTTCTGTGGCTCGCAAACACGTTATGCGATCGCAGATGAGACCGCATTTTTGACATTGAACTTTTCCCAGGATTCTATTTTGGTCTGCGATCTCTGTGTGGAATATGCGGCTCGCATGTGGGTTTTGCGATAGCATATCCACATCTGCGATGCCTTTTTGCTCTTTTCTTGTCTTTTGTGACTTTTTGAACTCTTTTCCATGCTCTTAGGTCCTTACACCTCATGCACTGCAAAAATACTAAAATTACCTAAGTACAGAGGTTAATTGCATTTAAAACAAGCTAAAATCTAAGCAATTAGTCTCAAAAAGTGCCGAAATTCTCCGGCACATCAGTTCTTTCCTACGATAGTATTTAATGTTATTATGTTGTTTGTGACTAGATTCGAGCATGGGTAAAGCTTTTTGGAGTATTGATTTGCACGTTTTGAGGTAAGTAACATTTATAAACTTGGAATTAACGGTATTTATCCCTAGAAAAATATGCTATTTGTGATGTGTTTGGGAGATGCACATGCTAGGTGACAGGCGTGTGGGCGTGCACCAAGGTAATCATGTTCCGGGTGGACTTTTGGACTATGTTGCTATCATGTCTTGTTTTATCCATGCCTTTCCTACTTGTTAGATTTATTGAGCCATGATTCATGTTAGAAATCATATTTAGGTTATGTGGTTATTTTATTGAGACCTAATGAGGATATTTCTGTTGTTTTAGGTTATATGATTTAACTGTACTTTTACACCCGGTCATGATTCTTCATAGGCATGTCATATCTCAGTCTTTGTTCATCATTCATTGTTACATCGCATGTTATCATTACTATTCCATATGTGGAGTTGTTGGGATGAATGATATGAGATTGTGAGCCCTTGAGACTTGAGAGATTAATGACTGAGGTGGGCCTCAGAACCGTGTTAAGAGTGTTATTATGGATCGGGCCGCACGTCGCAGCAGGACATATTGGCTTTATTATTATTATTATTATGTGGATCAGGCTGCACGCCGCAGCTGGCCTCATTGGCTTTTGATTAGCACTTGGGCAAGATTTTCCCCTCAGGAATCTAACATACCAGCAGTGAGCGCAGGCACAATGATATATAAACGTGCATTGATGAAGGGCATTGATATCAGGCACCTATACAATGCTGAGTGGTTGTGCGTGTGTGATGAGTGGGAATTTTAGGCAGACAGATTGAGTATGTTGAGAGTGAGAGTACTTGGGGATATCACCGTGAAATCATTACTTGACATATAGGCATAGAGATGTATCATTCCTCATGCTAGCTGTTATTAACATGTTCTTATCGGTGTTGGGCTTTAATTGTTATATTCGAAAGAATATCTAAATTCTTGTAACATGAATGAGCAGGTATTGATAATTGCTTTGAGTTACTTATTTCTATTGTCATCATTATATATGTGTTGTCGTTTGTATTGGCTTTCGACTTTCTTCTTCTGAACTTATCACTACTTTCAACCTAAGGTTAGTTTTGTTACTTATTAAGCACATGGTGTAAGTTGAACTCAACTACACTTTGCACTTCGTGTGCAGATCCAAGTACATCCAGACATGGTGATTTCTAGATCCGTGTTGGTACCGGCATTTGGACATTTCGAGATAGCTGCTAAGACGTTTGTAGACCTTGACTCTCTTTCCTTTATTTTCTCTTATTACTGTTCTCTTGTTTAGATAGTTGTACTAAGGATTTGGTTATATTTTGATACTCTGTGGTGCTCATGTACTCGTTAACACCAGATTTTTGGGATGGTTGCGGCAGTATTTTTGTTATTTACATCAGATATTTCATATTTCTGTTGTTAAGTTGTTAATATATATCTCTATCAAATTCCTTATTTTTTTGGTGACGATTGGCTTGTCTAGCAAGTTGTGCTAGGCGCCGCCGTGGCTCCAGTGGGAGTTGGGTCGTGACATGGTCCCTTTAATATAAAATGGGTCATGACATAGACCCAACATCCTACACTTCACCTGTCTCAGTCTTTTTCTAAGAAGACTGAGTTTGACCGAGAAATTTAGGGTCCAAATGTTTGGACATTACTTTACTCTTCTGATCCGATAAGCACGAAACTTTCTTCTTCAACCCTTCTCTATGGGAATCCATAGCCTGCATAACTTTATCTATTTTGTCAAATCCATATTGATAATAAAAAAATTTTGTGATTCACAACATCTCCCTCCCCATTACCCCCACCTCAAGTTGAAGGGGAAAGTAGTGACGTGCAACATGCAAATAATGGATATTTGAGATGGCCCAACAAAAGGTTTTGGTGAAAAGACCTGCAGGTTGTAATACTGAAGGGTCGTAGGAAAGTGAAATTTTCCCCGATATCAATTATTGTCTCACAAAATTGCAATCTAATGTGAAATGTTTTGAGCGCTCGTGAAAAATATGATGAACGATATTAATAGCCGCCTGGCAATCAGAGTATACAGGTACTAGCAAAGATGGTGAAACTGATAGATGTTCAAGCAATCTCGCTAACCAAGTCAACTCACCAAGTAACCTTTCACATAGATCTATATTCAGCTTCTATCGATAAAAGAGAAAAAAGGGTTATTTTTTAGACTTCCACGAGGTGGATCCCCCCCTCCCCCCCAAGATGATGAAAACACACTCATTAATCGTCGAGAATCTTGGCTTGATGTTCAATCATAATCGCAATAAGCACTCAATAAGAATGAAGGTGCTGCATTTAAGATTAATCCTTGGTCTAAATATATTCGTAAATAATTCAATACTCGAATACCAATAGAAAAATGACCCACACAAGGCCTCTGCATGCACCGGCTCAAAATTAGGATAGTAAAAGAAAGGACAAGCCTTGTATGTGTGAGGTGATTGAGTTTGCCAATAATTCGTCGGTATATGATGGGATCAACAAGCGGTGGACCTGAATCAACAGACAATTTCGAACAAGTATCAAGAGGTGAGGAAGCTGAAGTCAAATTACTGGAATCGAACTCTACAAGTAAGTCTAAGGTAAATTTTATTTAACTCAGAATAATCACATCTTTTTCTCTTAATATTTACATTCCCAGAAAATAGTGTAATTCTCCAAGATGCTTAATACAAAATTATGTATGTAAAAAGCACTTCAATTCTATGAGTTCTTTAGGATTATTTACTATTATCAAAATATCATCCACATATACTGCCATAGTAGTTATAAAGTCACTTGTTCTTTTGAAGAATAAAGAGTAATCACTTAGTGAAAAACAATAACCTTTGAAACTGAACGCACCCACAAGCCAGACAGACCTTTCAAATACTTCTTCGGTCTACACGGAAGATTAGGACTATGAGGGATGAGTCCTTTATGGAACTTCATATAGACCTTTTCTTGTAGATCCTAATACAAAAAGGCATCATTAACATCTAACTGAGAGATAGGCCAATCCTTCTTGATTATAATAGCTAGTAAGCATCTGATTGTGGTCATTTTGACCACTGGAGAGAAGGCCTCATTGCTATCAATGCCTTCTCTGTAATTATACCTCCTTATCACCAATATTTCCTTTAATCTATCAACTGACCTATCTGCATCATGCTTTACGTTGTAAATCCACTTACCAGTAAAGCTTTTCTACCTGGTGGTAAATCTGCCTCTTTCTAGGTTTGGTTTGCCTATAAAGCTTTCATCTCTGATTCCATGGCTTTCTTCCAACATGGAAGAAGTGAAGCTTGGGTCAAACTATCAGGTTCAGTTGCATTCGTAATGAAATTCAACCGTTGTTGGTTGTGAAGTGTGATTGAATCCAAAGACAAATTGAAAAGTGTATGGGTTGCGCAAAACAAGTTGAATAAACATTTGTGAGATAGATGTTGTTATAAATATAATCTTTTAGATATTCAGGTATCTTACTTACTCTTTTTGATTTCCTAACTGGTCAGACAGGAAAAAAGAATTGGATTGCTCTAATTATGATGAGTGATTGGGTGTTACACCCCATATTTTCGTACGTAAAAGTGTGTCATAGGAAAACTAATGTAGGACCAAAAATGATATCAACTTTGAAAGTATATAAAGTAAGTTCATCATGTTACCTCGGAGGTTACAAATATTGAAGATCATGAACAACAAGTACAAAGAGGGTTGGAAGGTTCAAATTCTAAAGGAATTGAAGAAAAACATATTTCGTCCAAAGTCGACAAGTTGGGAATGTTATAACCCATACCTTTGGGTGATACTAGGGTTTTTAACATCATAATAGGGTTATGTTATGATTTAGTTTAGTCTTATGATATTCATGTGTTAAGTTTTGAAGTCAAGCGAGTTGCGGAACAAAAGTCGATGAAAGTCATCACAAGTTACATTCATAAGTTTTACTGAAATTTGGGTCAAATGTCACTACAATTTTCTCTGAATATACTTAGAGTTACGGGTTGATCCACCCATAAAATTGAATATATATAAGTCTATTTTCTAAAGCATCAAACCGTTTGTTAATATGACATTGGAATAGAGAGATATATGCATTGTTGCGAGACTGTGCAGACTGCTAGGTGACAAGTAGGTGTGTCACCTACTTGCTTAAATGAGAGGATTAAATGTTTTCAAAAAGGGGATATTTTGGGTCGGCCAAACAGCCCTTTTAAGGGATTATCTCCTGCAAATATAGCACTCATTATATAGCAAAATAACCAGAGATAAGCCCCTGAAAAAATCCTCTCAAAAATTGAACACAAACCCTAATTAATTTTCTCTTCTTGACAAGTTCTAGTTAGAGGAAAACCTAGGGTTTGAAGAATCCAAGATAGGAGCTGAGATATTCAACAAATAAGGTAAATTTTCTGCTCTCTTTCATCTATTTTTTCTGCTGGAAATGTATGGAAGTCGTTCTATAATTGTAAGAACTCACGGGATGGTGATTGGAAGCCATGAGTTTGAGTTATTCAACTTGTAGTGGACTATTTTGTGGGCTGTTTCGTGTTGTTATTGGATTGCGTGTTTTGCTACTTTTTTAGGGAGTTTTGGAGGAGAAAGGGTGTGGAGAAAAACCACATGAATATTGGGTGATGTGCTGGTCGTTCGTCGTAATATTTTCGGCTTGTTTGACACTACTAGGGTGGTCGTTTTATGTATGAAGAGATTGGGGTGTGTTGGGCTGTTTTGTAGTATTTTGTGGTGAGTATATGAGGTTTATAAAAATGTATATATGTTGTTATTGTTGTGTTCTTATGTTTATGGTGTTGTCTCGAATCGGGAGGAAGTAAAGATCATAGGGGAGATGCTGCCCCTTTTAATATAAAATAAGCTTGTCGTTCATTATACGATATTTGAACCTTTCATAACTTAATGATAGTATTATTATAGTTGTTGTAGATTAAGGTGCAAAGAAACAAGTTCAACCTAGTTATTGGAATGATTGTGATAAGGTATGTTAGGGCTAAACCTTTCCTTCATAATGGCATGATCTCGTACCTACATGTGTTTGATAATGAGACATAAAGAGATGTTCGTATTCTTGAATTTATTCACATTATCCTAGTCTCATATGTTACAGTATTCTCCCTTATTGGGACTTTCTATTCAGTTAAGTATTGTATTCTTTCCGTCAAGAGAGTAGAGGGTCTATATATATACAGTATTACAGTATTTTCACCACCACCGAGCTATAATCGGTTGGCAGGCCCCTATTGGGCAACCTCAGATCAGATGGTAAATTATATACCAAACCTACTATTGTCGAGCGCATATGAGCTAGCCCAAAATGGCCGAGCGCCTATGAACAAGCCTACTACGGCCGAGCAGTTACACGTTCTAAGCCTTATTAGGTCGGACAACTATTTTACTTACTATATTGAGAGAGTTGAATCAGTATCAGCAAGTAAGTATATCTCCAGATCATCTTGGACTCCCAATTACTTTAAATAATTATATTATCACTTTAGTTTTAAATAATTATACTGACGTCCCTTTCCTGGGGGTGCTGCATTTCATGCATGTAGGTTCGGATAGACAGATTGGTAGACCTCCTCCATAGGTGTTGTCCGTGTTCAGCTTGATGTGTAAGCTCCACGTCTTTCGAAGTTGCTGGATCTAGGATTTTGAGTACATATTATGTATATATGTATAAATATTATGTGTAGGTCGGGGCCCTATTCCAACCATAGTACATCCATCAGTAGAGGCTTGGAGATATATCCTATCAATTAGTATAGTATGTTGAGCTTTTTGTTGGTTTGTCAGCTGTAGTAGGTATGACGGCCTTGTCGGCCTAGCTTTATATTGATGTTCAGTCAGAGCTAGTTTTTGTTAAGTTTTATATTTTGTTTCACAAATTATTTTGCAATGTGGCCCTACGAACAAAGTATGACATTGCATGTTCAGGGTCCCTCAGTCTCAAGTTGGTACGCTCGGTTAAATGAGCCACCAGATGCCGGTCTCGCCCCCTCCCCCCCTCCCCCCAGGTTTGGAGCATGAAAAATTTGGTATCATAGCAGTTCAATCCTAGGGATTCTACAAGCCATGTCTAGTAAGGTCTTGTTTATGGATGTGCTATGCACCACCTTATATATGCAGGGAACTACAGAGCATTTAGGAGCTGGTTATCTTTCTTTCAAATCTAAATCGTGCTGTAGAACTGAGGTATAGGAAATTTGAGTTAAACTTACATATTGGTGTTTGCATACAGAGATGACGGTGACTAGAAAGATTACGGCTAGTCAGAGGAGAGACACAACAGCGGGTGAGGAGACCAGCAGGGTACCCCAGTAGGTGGGGCCCAGACGGAGGCCAAGGGCGAGACCCCTACTCAGCCATTACCGGCTCCTCCACCACCTAAGGAGATTCCTGGGGATACCGCACATCCAGTTCCCCTTCAACTTCCATCAGATCAGTACTTGAGGAGCTAGGGCATCAGCTAGTACATGATCATGTGAGGGGTCTGGGAGTTCAAGGGTCCGAGAGTTTATTGCTTTGAGTCCCCCAAAGTTCATAGGGATAGATCAGAGGGAGGACCCATAGGATTTCATAAATCAGCTTCACAGGATCTTTCGAGTTATGCATGCCACGGAGAAAGAGGTAGTTTAGCTAACAGCTTTTTGACTCCGAGATATAGTCATCCTTTGGTACGAGGGATGGGGAGGTCCAGGAGACGTGATGCACCTCCAGCTATTTGGGAGAATTTTTCAGATGCCTTCCTTGACCACTACTTACCGGTAGGCATCTGACAGGCTCGAGTCGATCAGTTTCTAGCCCTCAAACAGGGCAATATGAGCGTTCGAGAGTATAGTCAACGTTTTGACTCATTGGCCAGGTATGCTCCATCTGTAATCGCTACTATGCGGGACAAGATCCACATGTTTATAGTAGGATTGGCTCTAGAGTTGACCGAGGAATGTTCCACCACTGCATTTTCTCACGGATTCAGGCATTCACCCAGAATATAGAAAGGCACAGGCGTCGGCAGCAGGGTACAGAGAGGAGTGAGCAAAGACAGCGTAAGAGGATGAGATTTGCCAAGTCTCAGGAGAAGTCGCAAGGTAGTTATAGGCCCCAGTATTTCGGAGAGCCACCTAGGCCTCCACCGCCTCAGTTAAAAGGTTATAGGTATGACCGCTATACTCAATCAAGATCGGGTGTGACATATGTGGTAGAGGACACTTGGGCCAATGCCGAGCAGGTTCCGACGCTTGTTATACATATGGGCGTCCGGGGCATATGATGCGAGATTTCCCAAATAGAGATTTTGTGGGTATGGCACAACCAACGAGTTCAACAACAGGAACATCTATGTCTGTGCATCCTTCAGGGTACGAGTCTCATTCTTCGGCTGGTATAGGTCGAGGCAGAGGTAGAGGCTCCAGTTCAGGTGGTAATCAAAACCGTATCTACGCTTTAGTGGGTTGACAGGACCATGAGTCTTCACCAGATGTTGTGATAGGTATATTGACTATTTGCTCTCATGATGCTTATGCCTTGATAGATCCAGGATCTACTTTATCGTATATTACCCCATTTGTCGTGGGGAAGTTTGGTATAGTGCCTGAAATATTAAGTGATCCTTTTGCAGTATCTATACCGGTCGGAGAACCAATTATTGCTAGACGGGTTTACCAAGGTTGTACGGTGACAGTTTGTAGTCGTCAGACTCAGCCGATCTAGTTGAGCTAGAGATGATAGATTTTGATGCTATCGTGGTCATGGACTGGTTGGAAGCCTGCTATGCCACATTTGATTACCGAGAAAAGGTAGCCAGATTTCATTTTCCAGGGTAAGCCAGTTCTTGAATGGGTAGGTCATACAGCAACACCAAGAGGTAGGTTTCTTTCCTATCTGAAGGCGAGGTAAATGATCGCAAAAGGGTGAATTTATCATATTGTGTGAGTTAGATATGCAGATGCTGAGATACCTAAACTTCAGTCTATTTCAGTAGTTAGAGAGTACGCAGATGTGTTTCCGGATGAGCTTCCAGGTATTCCTCCAGAGTGAGAGATTGATTTTAGCATTGATTTGCTTCCAGGAACTCAACCAATATCCATCCCTCCGTATAGAATGGCACCTGCCAAATTGAAGGAATTGAAGAAGCAGTTAAAAGATTTGCTGGAGAAAGGTTTTATCAAGGCAAGTTCCTCACCTTGGGGTGCACCAGTACTGTTTGTGCGGAAGAAAGACGGCTCGGTGTGGATGTGTATCGATTATAGGTAGCTGAACAAGGTAACTATTAAGAATAAGTATCCACTTCCAAGGATTGATGACTTGTTTGATCAGTTATAGGGGGCTAGATGCTTTTCAAAGATAGATTTGAGGTCGGGGTACCACCAGGTCAGAGTTTGGGAGAAAGATATTTCGAAGACAGCCTTCAAGACCCGATATGTCCACTTCGAGTTCCTTGGCATGTCATTCGGGTTGACAAATGCACCTGACGTATTTATAGACTTGATGAATAGCGTATTCCAGCCATTTTTAGATCTGTTTGTGATAGTATTTATTGAAGATATTCTGGTTTATTCACATTTAGAGGTGGAGCATGCAGACCACCTGCGAGTGGTACTCCAAACCCTCCGTGATCGTAAGTTGTATGCTTAGTTTTGCAAATGTGAGTTTTTCTTGAAATCTGTAGCATCCTTGGGGCATATTGTATCTGATGAAGGTATAAAGGTATACACTCAGAAGATTGAGGCTGTGAAATCCTGGCCTAGACCTACCACTCCAACAGAGGTTTGTAGCTTTCTAGGCTTAGCAGGCTACTACCGGAGGTTCTTAGAGGGTTTTTCTTCCCTTTCGGCACCATTGACGAAGCTGACTCAGAAAGGAGCTATGTTTCAGTGGATAGAGACTTGTAAGGGAGTTTCCAAGAGCTTATCCCCAGCGCCAATTCTAACACTTCCAGAGGGTTCAGAGGGTTATGCCGTGTATTATGATGCCCCAGGTGTCGGGTTAGGATGTGTCCTGATGCAACATGAGAAGGTAATTTCATACACTTCAAGGTAGTTTAGGAAGCATGAGAGGAATTATCCGACCCACGACCTCGAGTTAGCTGCGATTGTCCATGCACTTAACATATGGCGGTATTATTTATATGGTGTTCATGTTGATGTATTTATAGATCATAAAAGCCTGCAACATATCTTCAAGCAAAAAGAGTTGAATTTGTGACAGAGGTGATGGCTAGAGTTATTGAAAGATTACGACGTTAACATTCTCTACCATCTAGGGAAACCTAATATTGTAGCAGATGCCTTAAGTCGCCAATCTATGGGTAGCTTAGCACTTGTAGAGGCTGATAAAAGAGAACTAGCTAGAGAGCTTCATCTATTGGCTTGTTTGGGGGTTCGGTTAGTAGATTATGACGATGGTGGAGTTGTACTCCAAAACACTGCAAAATCACACCTTATAGCCGAAGTAAAGGAAAGGCAGTACGAGGAACCAAAGTTGGTCAAGTTGAGAGAGCGAGTTCCGCAGCAGAAGAAGCTGCTGTTAGAGCTCAAGGAAGATGGGGTCTCAAATACAGGAGTCGTATGTGTGTCCCAGAGGTAGCAGGACTACGAGACAGGATTATGCCAGAGGCACATTATTCATGGTACTCCATTCATCTTGGGTCGATGAAGATGTATCATGACATTAAGGATGTGTACCGGTGGAACGATATGAAGAAGAACATTGCTGAGTTTGTCGCCCAGTGTCCTAGTTGCCAACAGGTGAAGGTAGAGCACCAGAAGCTCGGAGGGCTAATGCAGACTATAAAGATCCCGACGTGGAAATGGGAGGCAATAAATATGGACGTTGTCATAGGTTTTCCTCGTTCTCATCGCAAGTTCGATTCTATATGGGTGATAGTTGATAGGCTCACGAAATCATCCCATTTCCGACCGGTCAGATCTACATATAAAACCGAATATTATGCAAATTTATATATATTAAGGAGATAGTGCGGCTACATGGAGTACCAACATCTATTATATCTAACCGTGGGGCCCAGTTTACAGCACATTTCTGGAGGTCATTTCGGAGAGGTCTAGGGACTAAGGTGAATCTCAACACAGTTTTTCATCCACAGACTGATGGACAAGCCGAGCACATAATTCAGACGCTCGAGTATATGTTACGAGAGTTTGCATATAATAACAGTTACCACTCCAATATCCAGATGGCTCCATACGAGGCTTTGAATGGGCGTAAGTGCAGATCTCCTATAAGGTGGTTTGATGTTGGAGAATCTAGGTTACATGAGCCAAACTTGGTTCAGCAACCGTAGAGAAAGTAAAGCTTATCCAGGAGCGACTGTTGATAGCTTAGAGTTGCCATAAGTCATATTCTAACGTGCAGCGATGAGACTTAGAGTTTAGGGTTGATGACTGGGTAATTGTAAAGGCGTCGCCTACAAAGGGCGTAATGAGGTTTGGTAAGAAAGGGAAGCTTATCCCACGATATATTGGGCCTTATAGGATTATTTGGAGAGTGGGCCAAGTAGTTTATGAGTTATATTTGCCCTCGGAATTGGAGTCTATCCATCCGATTTTTCACGTATCTATGCTATGGAAGTGCATTGGGGATCCTACCCGAGTGGTGCCCACTGATGATGTACAGATCACAAAGGACTTATCATACGAGGAAGTTCTAGTTTCCATCCTAGACCGACAAATACGCAAGCTACAAAATAAAGAGGTAGCCTCCGTGAAAGTTTTATGGAGTTGTAAGAGATGCCGTGGGAAGTAGAGGAAGAAATGAAGTCTAAATGCCCCCACCTATTTCAAACTGAAGATAAGGCTCGAGATAGGATACTTCAGCACAGCTCTATTCAAGCCAGTAGGTCATTAGGTAAGCTCTTATTTTTTACTTTTAGTATTTATGATTGACGGCCGTGTGAGGATAAGTGTTGCTATTTATAGACATTGGCCATGTATGGCATGTTTAGTATATTTCTGACTACGTGCAGGTTGGTTTTAGTTGTACGGAGGAGACTCCGGCAAAGTTTTCACAAGTCTCTAAGAGTAAACATTCGAGGACGAATGTTCCTAAGGAGGGGAATAATGTTACACCCCATATTTTCGTAAGTAAAAGTGTGTCGTAAGCAAATTAATGTAGGACCAAAAATGAGATCATCTTTGAAAGTATATAAAGTAAGTTCATCGTGTTACCTCAGAGGTTAAAAATAATGAAGATCATGAACAACAAGTACAAAGAGGATTGGAAGGTTCATAAGCTAAAGGAATTGAAGAAAATAATGTTTCGTCGAAAGTCGACAAGTTGGGAATGTTATAACCCATACCTTTGGTGTGAGACTAGGGTTTTTAACATCATAAGAGGGTTATGTTATGATTTTTTTTAGTCTTATGATATTCATGTGTTAACTTTTGAAGTCAAGCTAGTTGTGGAACAAAAGTCGATGAAAGTCATCACAAGTTACGTTCATAAGTTTTACTGAAATTTGGGTCAAATGTCACTGCTATTTTCTCTGGATATACTTAGAGTTACAGGTTGATCCACCCATCAAATTGAATATATATGAGTGTATTTTCTAACGCATTAAACAATTTTTCAATATGACATTGGAGTAGAGGGATATATGCATCATTGCGAGACTGCAGACTGCTAGGTGACAAGTAGGTGTGTCACCTACTTGCTTAAATGATAGGATTAAATATTTCCAAAAAGGGGCTATTTTGGGTCGGCCAAAGAGCCATTTTAGGCCTTATACCCTGCAAATATAACTCTCATTATAAAGCAAAATAACCAGAGATAAGGCCCTACAAAAATCCTCCCAAAAATTGAACATAAACACTAATTGATTTTCTCTTCTTTTCAAGTTCTAGTTGGAGGAAAACTTAGGGTTTGAAGAATACAAGATAGGAGCTGAGATATTCAACAAATAAGGTCAGTTTAATGCTCTCTTTTATCAATTTTTTCTGCTGTAAAGGTGTGGAAAGTCGTTCTATAATTGTAAGAACTCACGGGATGGTGATTGGAAGCTGTGAGTTCGAGTTATTCAAATTGTAGTGGACTATTTTGTGGGATGTTTCATGTTGCTGTTGGATTGCTTGTTTTGATAATATTTTAGGGAGTTTTGGAGGATAAAGGGTGTGGAGAAATACCACATAAATGCATGGTGATGGTCTGGTCGTTTGTTGTAATATTTTTGGGTTGTTTGACACTACTACGGCGGTCGTTTTGTGTATGTAGAGATTGGGTATGTTGGGCTATTTTTGTAGTATTTTGTGCTGTATATAAGGTTGAAAAATAATTTATATATGTTGTTATTGTTGTGTTCTGGTGTTGTTGGTGTTACCTTGAATCCGGAGGAAGTAAAAATTATAGGGCAGATGCTGCCCGTTTTAATATAAAATAAGTTTGTCGTTCGTTATGCGATAGTTGTACCTTTCGTGACTTAATGATAGTATTATTATCGTTTTTGGAGATTAAGGTGTGAATAAACAAGTTCAACGTGGTTATTGGAAAGATTGTGATAAGGTATGTTAAGGCTAAACCTTTCCTTCAGTTTTGCATGATCTCGTACCTACATGTGTTTGATAACGAGACATAAAGAGATGTTCGTATTCCTTAAATTATTCACATTATCCTAGTCTCATAAGTTACAGTATTCTCCCTTATTGGGACTTTCTACCAATTAAGTATTGTATTCTTTCAGTCAAGAAGTAGAGGGTCTATATATATATAGTATTATAGTATTTTCCTCACCACCGAGTTATAATTGGTGGGCAGGCCCCTATTGGGCAACCTCCAATCAGATGTAAAATTATATACCAAGCCTACTGTGGCCGAGCGCCTATGAGCGAGCCCAAAATAGCCAAGATATCAAACCTAATATGGTCGAGCATCTATGAGCAGGCATGTTACGGCCAAGCAGTTACACGTTCCGAGCCTTATAGAGCTGGACAACTATTTTACTTAGTATATTGAGAGAGTTGAGTCAGTATCAGTAGGTAAGTATATCTCCAGATCATCTTTGACTCCCAGTTACTTTCAGTTATTATATTATCAATTTAGTTTCTGCTTTCAATTATTATATTACCTTACATACTCAGTACCTTATTTCGTACTAACGTCCCTTTCCTAGGGGCGATGCATTTCATGCATGCAGGTTCAGATAGACAGACTGGTAGACCTCCTCCATAGGTGATGTCCATGTTCAGCTTGATCGGTAAGCTCCACGTCCTTTGGAGTTGTTGGGTCTAGGGTTTTGAGTATATATTGTGTATATATGTATAAATATTATGGGTAGGTCGGAGCCCTGTTCCGACCATATTATATCCATCAGTAGAGGCTTGTAGATATATCCTGTCAGTTATTGCAGTATGTTCGAATGGTAGGCCTTGTATGCAAATTTTTTTTGGTTTGTCAGCTGTAGTAGTTATGATGGCCTCGGCCCAACTCATAGCTACTTATTTTTAAGTTTTATATTTTTTTCACAAATTGTCTTGCAATGTGGCCCTATGGCCAAAGTATGAAATTGTAAGTGAGGTACCAGGTGCCGGTCTCCCCCTCCCCCCC
>MCJB01047339.1:161877-173628 GCA_002018475.1 Nicotiana obtusifolia
CCCCCTCCCCCCGGTTTGGGGCGTGATATTGGGCTACTTTGAATGGGTGAAAGACTGTTTGCTGGACTAGGAATAGGACTGTTCTAAGATCTAGCCATGTGATTGGGTGAGGATGGTTGAGGGAGATTCTTATCATTAGGTTGAATTATATCAGGTGAACTAGAAAAGATAGATTGAGGTTCCTCCACATGATTGGAAAAGGAAAAGTAGCTTCATGAAAATGCACATCTCTAGATAGTATGATCTTTCTAGTGTCTAGTTCCAAGGGTTTATATGCCTTCTATCGCTGAGGATACCTAGAAATACACATGACTTGGCCCTTAGCTCAAATATTTTCTTGTTTTGTGCCAAAATGAATGCGTAGCATAGACATCCAAAACATATCAAATCTGCATAATTAGGAAGTTCTCTAAAAATCACTTGATATGATGATTTTTCTTTAATAACCCTAGAAGGAATTCTATTAATCAAGTATGTGGCTTTCAGCTCATATTCACCACAATAATTGCTAGGAACTTTAGATTTGAGCATCAATGCCCTTGTTATTTCCAATAAATGCATATTTTTCCTTTCAACTACCCCATTCTGTTGAAGGGTGGCAGCATAAGCTTTTGATGTAAAATTTCTTAAGATGATAAAAATTCTAAACTAGCAAATCCTTTCCCAATTTCAATGATTATCTGATCTGATTGTTTTAACTCTCACATTAAATTGTATCTAGTCATTCTTAAAATATATTGTTGGACACTAAATGCATTACTTTTAACAGCCAATAAGTACGTTCATGTTTTCCTATTAAAATCAACTACCTAGTTAAAAAAAATACTTATAACCATTATAGGTAAAAACCTTGTAGGGTTCCCAAGTATCTAATGAATAAGATCAAAAATCTTTTTTGTTGAAATTTGACTCATTAAAACAGACAACCTAGTTTGTCTTGAAAAAGGATATATATCACAAGAATAATCATAAATAGGCAGAAAAAAATATAACGAATATTTTTCATTGCATGAAAAAGCAAATTCCCCAACCTATTGTACCACAACTTTATATTACATGCTATCTTAATTGCAAAAAATAGATTTAAAAATAGTTCTCATTTGACAATAGAGAAACATTCAATTGAAATAAATTTCTGGACTGAGTACTACATGGCTTGAGAAAAAATATAACCTTTCTTGACTTTAGCCAAAAACTTGAGGTCTCTTCATTAAAGAGCCCGGCAAGACACAACCAATTGAGTAAAAAGTACTAAACATTTAAACAGATATGTGACTCTGCGAGCAGATAAAATGTTGAATATACAAGAAGGAACAAATAGCACATTCTATAAAACAAGATCTGGAAAAATGGCTACACTGCTTGTGTATGTAAACATCACCTAATAAGTATTAGGCAAGTTAACAACTAAGGGAACAGAAAGTAGAGACAAAGACTTAAAAAGATCTCGGATCATAATACATATGCTCTGAGGCTCCTGAATTTATGTTCCGGGAGTTGCAGTTATAAAAAAAAAGAAGATAAATCAGAGAATAAGTTATTAAAAGCAATACGAACTGTAGCATTTGCATTGATATATGTCCCAGTTCCTCCTGAAGTATCCCGATAAACCTTTACCTATTTGAGCATATTCAGAAGCTTAGAAAACTAGTCCTTAGACAGATTTTGTGTTGTATTGACCCCATCAATCTCCATTGCTTGTGGTTCGTCCCTTGATGTTGCAGCATTTCTCTTTATTGGACCTTATAACTTATTACTCTTAGTAAATTTGTAGTCAAAAGGATATGCTATGAGTCTGTATTATTCCACTACCACATGATTAGTCATTTTGCAGTAGGTACAGAACTGCTTTAGTTTCTTTTCCTTGTAGTTAAAATTGCCTGCATTCTAAGAATTATTTCGTAAGTTTCCTGTAAACCTTGGTCTTGTATATGTTTGATTCCCATTTGTGGAAGAATAGCCTTGATTTCAGGCCGTGAAAGATAAATCTCTTGCATAAAACTCAATGTAAACATGAGTTTCTCTCTGATTATCATCTTGTAGTAGGAGTGAAGAAGCATGAGTCACTATGGGTAGTGTCTTAATCATTAGGATGTACCTCATAGATTGAGCATAAACATTATCCAATCACATAAGGAATTGAATAAGCCTTTCACCCTCCAAATATTTTACTAACTTCTTCTTACCTCCACGCAGACAAACACAGCTACAGTTTGTATTAGTGTTCAAAGAGCTCATTTCATCCCATAATTTCTTAATCTTTGTGTAATATCCTGCTATCTCACGTGTTCCTTGTACTAAGTCATTCAACTTTTTCTGTTACTGATAAGTGTAGATTTTAACTGCTTGTGAGTATCTTCTTGCTTTAGCTTTTAGTCCGAAAGTAGTGATTTTTGTTTTCGAATCTAATAGAATTGTGTGAATTGCAAGCATGCTAAAGGATATAAGCTCAATGGAGAAATCTAACTCTAAAAGGAGATATCCCAGCTCAACTAGTCAAAGAGGAGCAGTGCAAAGAATTATGTGATCCGCAAAACTTATTCTGCTGTCGCAGATGAAGATGCAACCCGCAGAAAGACACGTGCGGCCGGAGATTAACACTCGAAGCTTCATAGGATTTTAGCAGCAGTGCGATCCGCATACCAAATTGTGCGGCCGCTGAAGCTGTTCATACTAACAAGCTTGAAAAGATCAGAGAAGTTGCAAAAGACCAAATCTGAAGCCTCCTTGAAGCGTGGTCCGCAGCCAAATTATGTGACCGCAAAAGCTGAAGTGCGGCGGCATAATTTATTGTGTGGCCGCAGAATCCCTCCTGCTGAAAGAGAAACAGATAAAAATGCGGTCCGCAGCCAAATTATGTGGCAGCAGAACCTCCTGAAGGGTATTTTTGTCAGTAAATTTCAGAGCACTATAAATAGATGAGAAATATTTTTTAGAGCAACTTTGGTACTGTAGCAGATGCTAGCGATTAGATTTAGGTATTTTGGAAAATTGGTGAATAAAATTAGAGAAGACTATTACTTTTGCCTTACAATTTTAGTTTTGTATCTTCAATTACTTCTTCTTTTTCGTTTTTCATGCATATGAGTATGAGTAGCTAGATTTTATCTAGAGTTGTGATTCAACCCTAGTGTGTAAAACTTATGGGTATTTAATATTAATGCTTGTTATTGATTGAGTGTTTGTTATTTATCCTTATTTACACTTTATATCTAGAATTAATGATTGCAAACATTGATTCTTTCATGTTTGACTTAGTTCTTACTTGAGAAGGAGGAACCTAATCTAGAAAACTTGGCTAACAAGAAATTGAGCTAGTTGAAGTTTTGACTAGTTTGATAAAAGGATCTGAACAAGAGATAGGGATAATCCCACTAGGACTCATCAATTGTTTAGATTGCAATCCATTTGATATTGAGAAAGTCAATTTGGGCATAATCACTCTTTGACCGAGAGGTATTGAGTGGGTACTTGAGAATTGAGAGTCATAACACACCTCGATCTACCAAACAAGCATAGATTTACTTTACCCATTAGGTTTACACCCAGGTGAAGGTTACATCCCTAGGATTTTCCCTTATTTGATATAAACACCAAAAACATTTCATTCACTAGTTGCTTAGTAGTTTATTTAATTTCATAGAAGTTAGTTTAGATAACAATTTCTCACTGTGATTTGAAAGATAAATCTAGTTATTTCAAGTCCTTTTCTTAAGTGTTTACCTTAGCATCGATTTAAACCTCCTGTGGATTCCACCCCCACTTGAGTTGGGTTTTTATAATTGCAACAATTGTTTCATACTCGTTAATTGGGTGAGAATTGGACATGATAATCTTTTGGCGTCGTTTCTAGGGAGTTTTACGATGTTAGATATACACTTGAGTTTGCTTCTTGAGATATCTTCTTTTACTTTCATGATTCTAATTTGTTGAAGTGATTGTAGGTTCCAAACGACGAACAACGAACTTGGAAATTTGCCGTTGGGAGAGGTGTGTTACAACCCATATCCACACGTGTTAGTTCATGCCATATGTTATTTAACATAAATCCAAGAAGTAATTATCTTTGAGATGATAAGAAGTTAATCCTATTGGTCTTAAGTGATATAAGGGTGTACAGGGGTGATTAACAAGTATTAGGAGTTAAACGAATCAAGGATATTGTAACTCATATTTTCGGGTAAACCTAGAGGTGCTTAATACACTCAAGAGGTCTTTTTTATAGTATTTGAATCATATAATATCCGTATCATAAGTCTTGAAGTCAAACGAGTTATGAAACAAAAGTTGACAAAATTTGTCGCAACTTAGGTTCATAATTTTACTTAAACATTAGGTCAAATATTTCTAAGCTTTTCTCCCAATTTACAAGGAATTACAGAGTGATCTACCTACCAAATTAAAGATCTATGAGTCTAGTTCCCAACGCATTAAACTGTTTGTCAATACGATCTCAGAGTATAGAGATAATTATATTTCCGCAGACCTGCGCAGATTGGTAGGTGACAAGTAGGTGCATCACCTACTTGCCAAAATTAGAGGACAAAATTAAAAGTCCCAAAGTCGGCCAAGAGAGGAATTTTAAGGGATTATAAACTCAGTTATTTCACCCTTATTTCAGACCTTCAAAACCAAATTGAACCCCTACAACCCCTCCCCAAAAATCCCACACAAACCCTAATCGATTTTCCCTCTCTTTCAAGTTCTAATTGGGGGTGAAACCTAGAGTTTGAAGAACCAAGGAAAGGGCTGAGTTATCCAACAAGTAAGGTAAGTTTACTACTCTCTTTCATACATTTTTTCTCCCGTTAATTCATGGTAATTCGCTCTATACATGTAAGAACTCACGGGACAGTGATCAGAAGCCGTGAGTTCGAGTTATTCACTTGTAGCGGACTGTTTTGTGGACTGTTTTGTGTTGCTGTTGGGCTGCGTGTTTCACTACTATTTTGTGGAGTTTTGGATGAAGAAGGGTGTGGAGAAAAACCATATAGATTTAGGGTTGTGGGCTAATAGTTCTTCGTAACATTTCTGGGTCGTTTGACACGACTACGGTGGTCATCATATGTATGAAGTGATTAGCTTGTGCGTGGACTGTTTTGGGAGGCTTAATATGATTATTATTAATTTTGTTTGGTCTGTTTGGTGATTGTTTTGAATTGTGTGAAGTCATATATATAGGGGAGGTGTTGTCCGTTTCATCGTAAAATAGGTTGTGATCGATACATAATAGTTATGACGCTGAAATGATAACGATAGTATCGTTTCTCTTATTGTAGACTAAGGAGTTGTGACAGTTGCATAGCTTGAGATTGGGGAAGTATATACAAGGTATGTGAGGCTATCCCTTTCCTTCTTTTGCACGACTCCGGTGGTAGATGATGTAATGAACGAGCTTACAAAGAAACTCTACTCTTAGAAGCTAGCAGTACTTACATTGTTTCCCCTCTTATGGAACGATTGACGTTGATGTTGCTTCTCTTGTTCTTATGTTATCAATGTTGTTGGTACTTCCTGGTTCTTATAAGGTTCATGGTGAAGAGTTAGTCCTAATAACGTGTACAGAGGATACAACCCTTACGTCACTCCAAAAGGCATGGCTCATATTTTCATGAGTCGAGCATGCATTATATATATGTATCTATTTTACTCTACCGAGCCGCGCTATAGTCGGCCGGGTACGGCACTTATTGTGCAACCACTGATCAGTTGGGTTTTACCGAGCTCCACGTGGCTGGGTACGATTCTACCGAGCTTTATGATGGCCGGGTACGTTTTTACCGAGCCTATTACGGTCGGGTATGATATGATGATGATGATGCCCACAGACGCGTATGTTTTAAAAGTTTATGTATATATACATAAGTATCATGCATTTCATGTCAGTAGCCCTCAGAGGTACCCAGATGTTACAGGTTGTATATTATCTATCCCTGCTTACATTACTGTTGGTACTTATGGTTTCCTACCTTACATACTCAGCACTTTATTCGTACTGACATCCTTTTATTTGTGGATGTTGTATGTCGTGTTGCAGGTCCTGATAGACAGGGAGGTGCAACTCCCCCACCACAGTAGGCTGTCCAGTTCAGCGGTTATTGGCGAGATCCCTTCTCCGGACTTGTCGTGCTCTGCGTATGCCTTTTTGTTATAGACATTATGGGTATGTCGGGACCTTGTTCCGACTATGTTGCAGTACTTATGTTCCTTTAGAGGCTCATAGACAGGTATCGACTCATGTATAGTTTGGTATGCCTTGTTGGCTGGTTTTTGTTGTATAGTCTTTCATGGTAGCGTGGTAGCTCGTACCTTATATATAGTTTCTTGATTGTCTGGTCATCCCATGTTATGTATGTTCATGCCATCATATTTTATTGTTGGTTGTCCATGATCCATGTCTATCATTTATATTGATCTCATCAGCCCTAAAAGATAATAAAGAAGGTTAGATAAAATGTACGTTGGTGCTCGGCAAGTATGGTCGGGTGCTAGTCATGGCCCTCCAGTTTGGGTCGTGACAAACTTGGTATCAGAGCTAGTCTGTCCTAGGGATTGTCTATGAGCCGTGTCTAGTAGATGCTTGATTATGGATGTGTAGCGCGCCACATTTATAATCAGGAGGCTACATGACATCTAGGGTTGTTACCTTCTTCCTAAATCTAGATCGTGGGTAGAGTTGATTCGTAAGTGTTCGTCTCTAATATTCACCTTGTTTTCTTTTAGCGAAGCCTTCGACTAGGAAGCAAACAATTAGTAGACGGCTTGATACAGCTGCGGGAGAGGGTACCAGTCAGGTGCCCCAGGCCAGAGCAGGCCAAAGTGAGGCTCAGAGCGAGATGTTGTCTCATACCTCATCTACTCCATCTCCTCCAGAGGATATTAGGAGGCACCCAGCACCTCCAGTTCCTCCGTCCGGCACTACAGATCAGGATATGCGAAGTGCTTTGCAATTATTGACTAGCTTGGTAGCTGCTCAGGCTCAGAGGCAGAATACAGGTGCTGCTGATAAACCAGTTAGTACTAGAGTTCGTGATTTTATTAATTTAGACCCTCTTGTGTTTATCGGATCAGACCCCAAGGAGGACCCGCAGACTTTTATTGATCAGGTTCATCATACACTACGGGTTATGCCTTCTTATCGGCTACGGGATTTAGCGGTTCTCTGGTATGATAGTTGGGAGAGATCTAGGGGTTCGAACGCTCCTCCAGCTGTGTGGAAGGAATTTTCTGAGGCCTTTCTTCGTCACTACTTGCCAGTTGAGATACGACGAGCTAGAGCTGATAAGTTCTTGAACCTTAGACAAGGTAATATGAGTGTGCGAGAGTACAGTATGCAGTTTGATTCTTTAGCAAGGTATGCTCCCCATATGGTGGCCGAGATGAGTGATAGGGTTCATTTGTTCGTGAACGGGTTGGGACCACATCTGATAAATGAGTGCACGACAGCCTCCTTGGTAGAGGGCATGGATATTTCCCGTATTCAGACTTATACCCAGACCCTAGAGGATCGTAAGCGCCAGCAGAGGGCAGATAGGGAGCAGGATAGGGGCCAGCATAAGAGGGCGAGATTTGCAAGGTATTCTGATGACTTCAGAGGCAGCGTCAAGCCCCAGTCTTCGAGGAGTTCGGCGCCACCTGTAGCTAGTGCTCCTCCACAGTTTCAGAGACCTCGATATGATCGATTTACCTATTCTGGTCCAGGTCAGAGTTCACGGGCATCAGGCTTGCAACATCACAGGGATACTAGTCAGACGAGACCCCCAACACCACGTTGTGATCAGTGCGGCAAGGCCCACTTTGGACTGTGCCGTCGAGGTTCTGATGCATGTTATTCTTGTGGACAGCCTGGCATATTATGCGGGATTGTCCTAACAGAGGAGGTGATGGTATGTCTCAGCTGATTGGATCTGTGTCTGGTTCTTCCTCATCAGTTCGACCTCCAGCACAGGGTTTTCAGCAGTCGACAGGTCGTGGTAGAGGTAGAGGTGCAGGGCTGAGTTCGAGTGGTGCTCAAAATCGAACCTATGCTCTAGTAGGTCGACAGGATCTCGAGTCGTCTCCAAATGTTGTTACAGGTATATTGTCTGTGTTTTCTTATGTGTAATGCGCTGATTGATCCGTGATATACATTATCATATGTTACACCCTTTGTGGCTAATAAGTTTGGCATTGAACCCGAATTGATAAGTAAACCCCCTGCGGTATCTACTCCAATAGGAGATTCTGTGATTGCTAGAAGGGTATATAGAGGTTGCACTGTGACGATTTGTAGTCGTCAAACCTCGACAAATTTATTTGAGTTAGAAATGGTTGATTTCGATGTGATAATGGGAATGGACTGGTTGGCCTCATGCTATGCAAATGTTGACTGTCGTACGAAGATGGTTAGGTTTCAATTTCCTGGTGAACCCATCATTGAATGGAAGGGGAACATTGCTACACCAAAAGGTAGGTTATTTCCTATCTTAAGGCAAGGAAAATGATCTCAAAAGTTTATATTTATCATCTTGTTCGCGTTAGGTATGCGAAGGCGAAGCTGCCTACTCTACAATCAATCCCCGTGGTCAATGAATTTCCAGATGTTTCCCCAGATGAACTCCCAGGCCTTCCTCCTGAAAGGGAGATTGAGTTTAGCATTGATGTGTTTCCTGACACTCAACCGATCTCTATCCCTCCATACAGAATGGCCCCGGCAGAGTTGCGAGAGTTGAAGGCGCAGTTGAAGGACTTGCTGGATAAGGGCTTCATTAGGCCTAGCACTTCACCTTGGGGTGCGCCAGTCCTATTCGTGCGGAAGAAATATGGGTCGTTATGGATGTGTATCGACTATTGACAGATGAATAAGTTTACTATAAAGAACAAGTATCCACTTCCAAGAATTGACGACCTTTTTGACCAACTCCAGGGTGCCAAGTATTTCTCCGAGATTGACTTACGTTCAGGGTATCATCAGGTGAGGGTTAAGGAGAAGGATATTCCAAAGACGGCCTTCCGGACAAGATATGGACACTTTGAGTTCTTGGTGATGTCGTTCGGGCTAACAAATGCCCCAGCAGCTTTTATGGATCTCATGAATACTGTATTCAGGCCCTATCTTGATGTGTTTGTGATTGTATTCATTGATGACATTCTTGTGTATTCCCGTTCGGAGGCAGAACATGCGGGCCACTTGCAGATAGTATTACAGACGCTTCAGGATCATAAATTATATTCTAAGCTCTCCAAATGTGAATTATGGCTGAACTCAGTAGCATTCCTTGGCCATGTGATATCTGACGAGGGTATTAGTATCGACACGCAGAAAATTGATGCAGTAAAGAATTGGCCGAGACCTACAACACCATCAGAAGTCCGCAACTTCCTAGGGCTAGCAGGATATATAGGCGGTTTGTAGAAGGGTTTTCCTCTATATCAGCACCATTGACTAAGTTAACACAGAAAGCTACCAAGTTCCAGTGGTCTGACACTTGTGAACGTACTTTTCAGGAGCTGAAGAATCGATTGACATCCGCCCCAGTGCTCGCTCTTCCCGAAGGAACAGAAGGTTATGTGGTATATTGTGATGCCTCAGGTATAGGTTTGGGGTGCTTAATGATGCAGCGTGGGAAGGTGATTGCTTATGCATCAAGACAATTGAAGAAGCATGAAAAGAATTATCCAACCCATAATTTGGAATTGGCTGCAGTAATATATGCCTTAAGATATGGCGGCACTACTTATACGGCGTCCATGTTGACATCTACACAGATCACAAGAGTTTACAATACATCTTCAATCAGAGGAGTTGAACTTGAGGCAGCGTAGGTGGCTCGAATTACTGAAAGACTACGACGTCGAGATATTATATCATCCCGGTAAAGCCAATGTTATGGCAGACGCTCTCAGCTGTAAGTCAATGGGAAGCTTAGTACACATTGAAGCAGGTAGATGGGGGTTGAATAAAGAACTTCATCAACTAGCCAATATGAGAATCAGATTATTAGACTCTAATGACGGAGGTGTTACTGTACATAATACATCAGAATCATCTTTGGTAGCCGAGGTAAAAGCACGGCAATATGAAAATCCTATCTTAGTACGATTGAGAGAGACCATTCAGCAGTGTAAAATTATGGCTTTTGAGATTGGAGGAGATGGGGCATTAAGATTCCAGGGCCGATTATGTGTGTCTAATGTGGCAGGGTTGCGAGAGAAGATTATGAATGAGATTCATCAATCCCGATATTCCATCCATCCCGGCTCGACAAAGATGTATCATGATGTCAAAGAGCAGTATTGGTGGGATAGCATGAAGAAGTCTACAAGAATTTGTAGCCCAGTGTCCCAATTGTCAACAAGTAAAGATAGAACATCAGAAACCCGGTGGATTGCTTCAGAATATAGAGATTCCAACCTGGAAATGGGAGGTGATTACTATGGACTTCATTATTGGATTACCTCGCTGTTATCATAAGTTTGACTCCATCTGGGTGATAATTGATCGACTTACAAAATGTGCCCATTTTCTACCAGTTAAAACAACTTACACGGCTAAAGATTATGCGAAGTTGTATATCAAGGAGATTGTTAGGCTTCATGGTGTGCTGGTATCCATTATATTAGACCAAGGAGCTCAATTTACCGCTAACTTATGGAGGTCTTTTCATAAGGGTTTAGGCACACAAGTGAATCTCAGCACTGCATTTCATCCGCAGACTGACGGACAAGCTGAACATACCATTCAGACACTGGAAGATATGCTACGAGCATGTGTTCTAGATTTTAAGGGAAATTAGGATGACCATCTTCCATCTCATAGAATTCGCCTACAATAATAGCTAGCATTCCAGTATTAAAATGGCCCCATACGAGGCACTATACGGGAGGAGATGTAAATCACCAATTGGATGGTTCGAAGTCGGTGAAACAGAATTATATGGGCCAGATTTGATTCACCAAGCCATTGAGAAGGTGGAGGTGATACAGGAATGATTGAGGACGGCGCAAAGCAGGCAAAAGTCTTATTCCGATGTCCGATGTCGTGATCTGGAGTTTGAGGTTGGTTATTGGGTTTTCCTGAGGATCTCACCAATGAAGGGTGTTATGCGTTTTGGGAAGAAAGGTAAGCTGAGTCCAAGGTATATCGGTCCGTATAAAATTCTTCGACGAATTGGACATGTTGCTTATGAGTTAGAATTGCCATCCGAATTAGAATTTGTCCATCTATTATTCCATGTATCTATGTTGAGAAAATGTATTGGAGACCCTTCTCGAGTCGTCCCTATCAAAGATGTACAAGTTACATAGGATCTATCATATGAAGAAGTGCTAGTGGTTATATTAGATTGACAAGTCCGCAAGCTGAGAACAAAAGATGTAGCTTCCATCAAAGTATTGTGGAGGAACAAGAATATGGAAGAAATGACATGGGAAACAGAAGAGGAGATGAAGTCTAAATACCCTTACCTGTTCCAGAATAAAGATAACGAGGATGCTAGGGGAACACAGGATGCATTAGAAGGTGGAACTGCTCTATGAGGTAAGCAATAGCTTGAGAATACTCTTCCTTAATACAAAATGGTGATATGCAGATAATGTACATGTCCATAAATTTGCATACTCTTGTAAGGCCATACGTTGAGTTAACTGCTCGCAAGTTCGTCCTCTATTTATGAGAGAAACTCGGCCGGAATCCACGATGATTTAAACTCCCCATGAACCCTTACATTCGAGGACGAATGTTCCTAGGGGGGAGGGTGTTACAACCCATAT